>JH651225.1:2784821-2868165 GCA_000260095.1 Tetrahymena borealis
AATAAATAACACATTTTTAACAAATTATCAAATATCATCTAACATAAACCTATTAATTGTAAATTACAATATCACAATCTATTACTTTATGAATATAATATCTATTAAAAAATATCTATAATAAAGTCTTATTAGTATTTAAATTAATTCTATTTAAATAACAAATATTTATTACATCATAAATCGTTAGTTAATGTAATATAAGGTAATAATAATAATAATAATAATAATAATAATAAAAACTAAGTTTTAAAAGTAATAATAATTTTTACAAGATTATATCAAATATTATAGAATTTAACTATCATTAATATTCACAAAATTAATAAAAACCTTTTAAATTATTGTATTTTAACTTAATATCTAGTAAAATCAAGAAGAATTAAATAAAATGAAGATTGCTATAAATTTGTTCATGTTAAATTATATAGAATTTTATTGTATGATGATGAAGATAGTTCTATTTTAAGACAATAAATAGTAATATATGATCTATCATCATAATTAAATCTGAATTTAATATTAGTCGTAATGAATTAATAAATGCTGGTAAAATAACTAAAAATTATAAAATTTCATTATATTATATTTTCAATTCTGATTAAAAATAATAGAATTAATAGTACTAATTAAATTCTAATTTTTAATTAGGTATAATCTTTTATATCTGCCTCAATTATAGGTATAATGAATGGAATTAAGTATTAAAGAAGATAAAATATTAATAAATGATTAAATACTATGCATTAATATTTGAATTATTAGAAATAAATGAGTTATAATAAAATAAATTTGAATAATATGAATTATCTCTAATATTACTTACTTACTTAATATCTTAAGATTAAATTCTATTTCAGAACTAAAAATGATATTCGAAAATAAAAATTAATCTTTTACCTGAATTTAAATCTATTTTTTATTGGTTTATGAAAATCCATAAAATAACTGAAAATTATAATTTTTATATTATATTTTGAATTATAATTAAAAATAATAGAATTAATAGAAGTAAAAACATAATTCACTATTATAATTCTAATTTTTAAATTTATATACTCTTTAACATCTGCTTCAATTATGAAATCAGTAAAATAACAGAAAATTATAATAAATGTTTAAATTATATTTTTAACTTTAAACCATTTTTAGAATTAATAGAAAAGATATACTAATTGTTGTAGGGTAGTCTTTTATACAGAGCCAATAATTTTAGTAAATAATTTAAAGGAGATAAAAGATCAAATTCTAAAATTAATAAATTGGTTAAAAACCATAAAAAATATTTAAGAATTAAGATTAAATAAATTGAAATTATGTAAATTTGATAACATTAGGTGAGTTGTTTTGAATTCTTTTGTATTGTGTTATTTACTCTATTTTAAGATTATATCTAGTATTAAAGAATAGATTTAATCTTATAACAACTGAACTTAATTCTCCTTTTAATAAGGTGACGAAATTCTGTGAAATAACTTAAAATTATAATATTTCTATTTACAATAAAATTAAAAACCATAAAAAATATTTAAGAATTAAGATTAAATAAATTGAAATTCTGTAAATGTGATAACATTAGGTGAGTTGTTTTTAATGCTTTTGTATTGTGTTATTTGCTATATTTTAAGATTACATCTAGTATTAAAGAATAGATTTAATCTTATAACAACTGAACGTAATTCTCCTTTTAATAAGGTGACAAAATTCTGTGAAATAACTTAAAATTATAATATTTCTATTTACAATAATAGAATTAATAAAAATAATTAATTCTATTTATAGAATGTTTATTATTAATCTCAATTCAAATAATAGGGGTTAAAACGTTGCTAATAACATTTAGTTAATTAATAAAAATCAAGCTGATTGATTGATTTCTAAAAAAAGGGTAAGTAAAAATAGAATAAAAATATTTATTTTTGATCAAAAAATTTATTATTTTTATTCTTATTAAAACCACTCTTTAATTTAAAGTATTCTGAAATGTCTTGCGGCTGGCTATCTAAGAGTAATAGTAAAAGTAAAACTAAGCCAGTACCTGAATGCAAAAATTTATTAACTAAAAACATAGAAAAAGATTAAAGCTATTAATCTTCTAGATAAACTTCAACAAGTTTTAATGATTTACCAATCTAATAGTATTAATTCTTAACTGTAGATTAAAAATGCTTAATTGATAAACTTTAATCTTTATCTGATAAATTTGATTAGAATGAAAAGCCAAAATAAGAATTGGTTAATAAAGATATTGTGGTAATTCTTGGATAGACAGGAACAGGTAAATCAACTATTTTAAACAAACTGGCAGGTGTGAGATTAGTTAAAACTAATAATAGATACCAAGTGGAAAATTCTTTAGAAGAAATTTCTAAAATTGGAGATGATTTCAATTCAACAACTTTTTGTATTAATTCATTTACAAAAAGAGTTTAACATTAAAATTTATATTGTTGTGACACTCCTGGCTTCTTAGACTCGTAAGGGTTCGAAGGTAATCTGATAAACTTACAAGTAACGCTAAATACAATTTATCAAGCTCGTTCTGTTAGGTTTGTGCTGCTATTTACACCTAATTAATATTCAACTTAAGGCAAAGGTAAGCCTTTTAAGGATTTAGTAAGTTAATATATCTAAATATTCTCCTAATTTTAAGATGATAAGGATAGTATATTAATTGCCTTTAATTTTATCAAGACTTCTGAATTTAAGGATGAAATGAAAGTGGCCTTAGAATAACTTAGAAAATTAGTAGAAACACTTGAAAAAAACTTAAAATAAAAATAACAAGTACAAGTACAACCTATTTAAATAAACGGGTAATAAATGGAATCTTAATTCAGTATAAATTAAAATGAAATGAAGAAAGAAATAAAATTTATTGAAATGATAATACAAAAAATAGAATCTAATAATTGCATATTGTTAGATCCAGAATTACAAAACGAAGATAACGATACTTTATTTAGAAAAATCTACTCATTGAAGCCTATAAGTAAGAAAATATAAAATCACGTTAAATATAGCATCCCTCAAGAATCATAGCTTTAATTTGAATAATTTTTAAGACAATAAATTACTATTTTTAAAACCTGTATTGATCTAAATTATCTATAAGATGCCTTAACTATAGTTACAGCATTTATTAAATTAAAAAATTAAATTAAAGAACCAATAATTTAGTAATAATACAAAGTACTTTTAGCCTAAGCGAAGAATCAGGAGAAATTTGATACATTCTTTGATACATTTGATGGCTTCGTGAAAATTTAGCTGTACAATGAAATATAATCATAAACAGTAGCAACTAATATTAGATAAGCCCTTAACTACTACCATCTGACTGAAACGATAAGATATTAAACAAAAGAGTCAGTTGCGGAGAATGACTTTTAAAAAATTACTTGTTACATCAAACAACAGCTGGAAAAAATTATCTCAATATTAATAGAAAATTCAAGTTTTGAAATTAAATTCATTTAGTTGCTAAAACTCTACGACATATTGCATAATCAAAAATTGTAAGAAGACTTCGGCTAAATAAGTTAAAAATTGAGCGACATGAATATACCTTTCTAAAACAATTGCTTAAGTTTGAGTTAGTATGAAAATGCAGCTAATTATTTAGAAGAATAATGTCATAAACTTTGGGATTAGATTGATAACTTAATTGTGAATTAAGAATAGTCAAATGATCTTACACTTAAGTTAAAGAATATTTATTTTGTGATAGAATATACGAATTACAACAAAAACTTGTTCAAAAATAATAGCATTATTGGGTACAAAGAGCTTTAAAAATCAATAATTAACCAGATTAAAACTTTGGCTAAATCAATTTAAGATAAAAATTTTAACAACGCAGAATTAACAAAAAAGTATAAATTTATTCAATATATTTGCTAAGAAAAGAATATTGATATCTAATCTAACAACAGCGATATAGAAACATAGTTTACATAATTAAAAGAATTAATTAAGAACGAAATCTGCCAACTCTATAAATAAGCTTCTAATTTTAGTGCCATCGAATAAATCACCTTAATACAAGGTTAAATACTGACATTAGAAAATATTGATAGCGAGATATCTTGCGAAGTTGATAAAAACAATGGCATCTTTAAACAAAAAGCTAAAGACATATTAGAATCTTAAAAGAGTAAAATCTAATCATCTTGTGACACATTTAAATTATTGATTACTGCTTTCATGGCTAATCAAAGTATCTCTATTCCTTAAAATCTCTTCTAATAAATTAAGGTGTATGTCCTAGATATTCTAAAATTGAAGGAGACAGTTTTAGGGATTGGACATGATTACTATTCTATTTACGAGAATAGCAACTAACAATTAAAAGATTTAATTTCTAACACTGAAGCTGCTTTTAAAAAAGAAATCAAAAATTAATTAAAATTAATTGAAAATTATAAAAATATCTAAGTTCTTTTAGCTATTCAGTCAGGCTACGCTGCTTATGATAATCCTTCTGCAGAAATAAAATCATTAATCTATGATTAATAAAAATCTTTTTTCTTAACTATGAATGATTGGATTAAAAAGATGATGGAATAATTCACATAAAATAAATAATTAAGTTTCAATAATTATGAATAATTGAGTCAATAGCTGACACATATTTCCTATTATTAGTAATTTTTATCTGACTTCCTACCAACTCATCTTAAAATGGTAGGGGATATATATTCCAAAATATTTGAATATGAGAAAAATGGCTGTCAATCAATAGATGAGTAATTAATAAACAAATAGTACATTCAAAATTTAGTTGACATGTCTTTTATTGAGCAATTAAGAAATGATCTTATAGAAATAAATTAGATTTTCTAAGATTTTGGATAGACATTTTATCAACAATTTAAGTAAATTCATAGTTTTGATTTAGAGAATTTAAATAAAGAGTCTAATTACTAAAATTTTAATATTGTGGTGTCAGTTTTAGATTAACTCAAAGATATTTTTGGAGGAAAATACCCTTCTATCACCTAAAACTTTAAAGCAAATTTATATAATATCGTTAAAGATAGTGTTAGAAGATATATAACTAATAAAAAAAACGAAATAAATGAATTCTAATGTTCTTCAGCTAAAGAGTAATTAGAACTTATAGAATCAATAAAAACGATGATAAATAGAATCAGCTAACATAATTTAGAATTAAAAAATTTAGACTTGGAGAAAGAAAAAGAAAATGTAAATTAATTAATTCAAAGTGAAGGTGAAAGATTAGAATAGTTGCTAAAATAAGGCTAATACAAGGAATTAAAGGAAATAATAGAAAAAGATAAATTTTAAAAAGAAAAATTAATCTAATAACTTACAAAAATATTAAAAAGTGATGAAGATAATATTATTTCAGTTATTAAGGAATTCTGTACTTCTCCAACTTCTGATTTAGTTTCCTCAATAATTCTTAAATTTAATAATTTCCAAGAAGCTATTCAATATTTTCCAGCAGTTTAATAGAAAGGAGTTTTATTGAATAAAGTTTTAACATAGTTGAAATCCTCTGTAACCAAAATTATTGTAAACCTATTTAGTGATCAAATTTCTCTTTATTCTTTAAAAATTACTAAAAATCCTAACTAAAATCTGATTAATGACAGTGAAGAAAAGTATAAAAATCAAATAAGTACAGTAGCATAGTACTTTGAATCTATCAATAAGATTGAATAATTAAGTAAAATTCTAAATTAAAAAGAAATAGAAAATACATATATAACTGAAATAGATAATAACCTAAAGGAAATTAAAGAAAAACTATTAAATTATATCGAAGTAGACTCTTCAAAAAGTGAAAATATATGCTTGGAGAGTGTTTCAATTTTATAAAACACGTAATAAATTATGGCTCAGCTTAAATTATCAAAATTACTACAGAATAAATAAATTGTAAAAAGTTAATAGGAAATTCAAAAGCTATTGGAAAAATCTATTATTAAGCAATCTTAATAATATATTCACAGTAATTATTGCTTTAATAATGAAGAGACTTAAAGATTTATGAAAGAAAACTTTTATAAAATTTGGGATTTCTTTAACATCTCATAAAAAAATAGAGATAAAATAATCAAAAATTTTATTAAAGATTAGAAGTCTTAAATTGATGAGACTATGAAAAATATAAAATCCTAAGATCCCAAAAAAATACAATCTGCTGTTTCTAAGTATCCTGATTCTTAATTAATCAAAAACCTTGTAAGCGATAATTTGAGTGAAATAGAAAATTAAATTGAGCAAAATTTAATTAATCGAAAAGATAGTAAAAAAGGTAAAAAGGAACTCTAGATTCTCAAAGAGCTTACTAATATAGGACTTAAAAATGATTCGTTGGGAATTAATAACTGCGCAAATAAAGTTTTGTAAAATATTAATGAAAAAATACAAAACTTATGGAAATAGCTAGAGAATAAAAATTTGAATGAAATACAATAAATGAAAGAATAGCTAAAATTAATTCAACAGCTATTGAATTTATCTAAAGAATGCCAAATTGAAGAGGCGCAAAAGTTATTAAATGAATCTAATTTCATAAATCATTTTAAAAATTCATTGACAAAATTACTTTAGAATATAAAATCAGAAGTTGAAAATCTTAATAGTCATAAATTAAAAGAACTTTTCCATTAGTTATAGATTTCGTTTGAAGAAAAAATAGATATTTTTGGAGTAAAGAAGAATTATTTAATGATATTTTAAGATCTCACTAACTAATCAATTAAATGTTAGTTAATTACTTAATTTGAGTAGTTAAGCTAAACTTTTTAAAAATTTATTTAAGAACATAAAAGAAATAAATTAATACCCTAATTTAAGTAGCTATTTTAAGCTAAATAGTATAATAAAATCCTTGAGATGCAGCTGAATTTCGAGAAATTCTCATAAGACCTAAACTAAAACTAAAAGGGAGAATCTATAGTTTAGGATATATAATTTATATTTAAAGAATTAGAAATTGAATATGATAACTGGTTTTTGAAAGCTTAAAAAATATAAAACTCGTAAGAGATTTAATTAAATGAAGTTAAAGATATCTCTAAAGCACTGACTGAAATAGAAAGCACATTTTAAAATTATTCCAAGTATATAAAAGATAAAATGTATTCCTAGAAAATGACAAAAGTCTTGGAATCATAAATTTAACTAATGATTAAAAATGCTGAATGTTATATTGACTTTAAAAAAGAAGAAAATAAAAAGAAATTTATTAAAGCTCTAATAGAAATATTCGTTATAGTTAAAGACTTAGGCTTACTTGAAGCTATAAATAACTTTAAAGACTTAATGAAAAAAGTAAATTTTTATTTTTAACCCTTTTATTTTAAAATGTATTATTTTAATATCTGCAATATACATTAAAACTCTCTGATACCTACCTCTCCATTAGAAATTTCTAAATCTCTCACAAAAAATATTTTAAAGTGAGAGGGAGAGTGGGAGGGGTAGAATAAATATTCTGAAAATAATTTTATAAAAATCTAATTTTAAAGTTCTAACTCTCATTGAGCAATAAAATAATATATTCCTAATTTAATTTGACAATAGGCAACTAAAGATTAAGACATGAAGCTAGTAATGGATTTATTAAATTTATTGAATTAAGATGATAAAGGGCGTCTATTAAGAGATGAGAATGAAGATGTGTTCCGAGCATGGATGAATTAATTAATATATTAGAAAACTGCTGAATAAAATAATTTCAAATATGTCTCTGAAAAGTTAATAACAATATAACATCCTTAGGATACTTAATTTAAAATTGATGAATTATAGAAGTAGTTTGACTACTGTAAATCAATAAATGAAGACATAAATTCATAGATAGCTATAAATAAGTAAGATAAAGCTTCTTTAACTTAATCTATTCTAGATAGAGCCTAAAAATTCAAATAAAATGGTGATTATTTAACTGCTAAAGAAATTATTTGGAGTTCTGAGTAGAAAAAGGAATTAATAGAGATTCTTGCAGAATTGAGTGCTGTTTGGACTTTGATCGATAGTCAACAAGTAGATAGATAATCTAGTAGATTTATTCATGCAGTTTAAATAATAACTATCATGCGATTGCTAAATATAGATCAAGAATAGTAATCTTAAGTTTATAACCACATTGCATAGGTTAAAACAGGTGAAGGAAAATCAATTGCTTTAGGAATAATATCTACTATATTTGCTTTAATTGGATTTTAAGTAGATTGCTGTTGCTATAGCGATTACTTAAGTAACAGAGATTTCAATGATTTTGAGGCATTCTTTTTCTAATTTTAAGTAGAAAAGCAAATACAATATAATACATTTTTCAAATTAATTGAAAAAATAGTTAACTATCCAAATGATCACAGATTTGTTTTTGATAATTATATCTACAATAAGCAGTAAAAACTTAAATCTTAAGATAATAATGAGATTAAAAAGATATTAGTTATTGATGAAATAGATTTCTTCTTTGGAGATAATTTTTTGGGAGAAGTATACGCTGTGGGATATTAATATAGAAGTAAAGAAGTTATAAATCTACTAAAATTCATTTTCTAAAAAAAATACAGTTATTTAACCGTAGAGAATGTTAAAACTTAATAAGAATATAAAGACTTATTTGCAAAGAACCCTTCATTAAATTAAATTAAAGAACTGATTGATGTAAAAATCGAAAATATGATTTAAGAATCTAGATAGATGGAAAAGCATAATTATTTACTTAAACGCAAACCAAACTCGAGTGAGAGAGTGATTGAATACAAAGAGATAGATGGAGTTGCAGATAATATTTCTAAGGGATATAAAACATCGTATGCTTATATTTAAGAATGGTAATGGGGTAAAATCTCAGATGATCAGCTTTAATAAAAGATAGCTCTTAATTTCAATATAGGTTGCTTTTCTTATTGTAAAATAATAGAATCCTATTCCCTTATACTAGGTGTAACTGGTAAATTCAAATTTTACAATGAACGACTTTTTGTTTTTATTTAAAATCAAAAATAATTTACAAATATTTTTTATTTTATCTTAATTAGGCACACTCTAACATATGACTAATTTTTAATAATAAAAAATGAAGGATTTATGTAATATCCAAAAATAGACTATTGGTCCTTCCATTTATGGAAAATCACAATTTAAATTTGATTCATCAAATGATGTTAAAATATTAGACACTTAATAAGAACAATTCAAAAAAATTTATTAATCAATTCAATAAATTATTTAGAAGGATAGATCGGTTATTGTATTCTTTGATAATTAAAAGACACTTTTTGAATATAAATAATTCTCTGAATAAAATGGTTAATCTAATATAGATATTTTAATGGAATAGACTACTGATAAAGAAGCAGTAATTTCAAAAATTGCTAATTACTAACAAATAATTCTCTCAACAAAGCCTTTTGGGAGAGGAACTGATTTTAAATGTTACAATTAATCCCTGTTAGATAGTGGTGGTATTCATGCTATTTAAACCTTCTTTTCTTAAACACTTGCTGAGGAGATCTAAATTTAAGGGAGAGTAGGGAGATTTGGCTCTTAAGGAAGCTATGAGATGATTCTGCTTAAAACTGATTTAGAAAATCTATTTAAAATAAAAGATCTTAATTTGCCTAATGGAGAGAAACCTTATTAATATCTTTTAGTTAAGAGAAATGAAAGTTTAGATAATTCAAATTCTTTATTAAACTAAAAATAGAATGAGGCTGAAAATTATCACAAGAAATCCATTCAATTAAAAGATTTATTAAACTAATAAATCTAATAAACTAACTTTATTAACTAATTATTAACTGAAATAGCTGTGTATGGAGATAAAAAGGATAACAAAATTAGCAAACCTAGCTAATTTTATAATAAAATTGACGAATAGGATTTACAAAATGCTAAAAAAGATAAGTTTGGTAACTATGATGACAATAAGTTTGATTTAGGAAAAGATGGTTCATTCAAAGATTTAACATTACTTATAGGCTAATTCTGTTTTCCTTAAGATTTTGATATTACAAATGATATACAAATGGATTTAAAGCAATCTCTTAGCTAAAAAGGATTTAAAGATTTTATTATAGCAATTAATGAAAAGGATTTTATAAAATAAAGTGATAAAGCTGATTAAATATGGATTATTAGTGGAGGGAATGGATATATTTCATAAGAATAAAATATCTAAAAAGATTTTATTAAATGTATTTTGAGGCATTTAAAATAAAGGAAAGGATTATTTATTCTTTCTGATAATTATCCATTTTATTTCCATGCTAATGAAATTCTTAATAATATCCCTATTGGATACGAAGGAAAGACTCCTGTAAAAATGTAATTATAAGGAGATGATCCTGCTAGGAATATTTTAAAAAGAGGAGCATATAACAAAACATTAGAGTTTATAGAACACCCCACTACTTAAGCGTTAAATGAAATTTATGAAGGAACTACAATCTGTTATCCAGAAGTATAGAATAATAATCCTAATAATTAAAATGATTTTTATGATTTAGAAATTATTGGAAAAAGTACCACTAACAGACCTTGTATGTTTGTTTTAAATAGCCATAGAAAAAGAGGAAGAATTGTATTTGACTGTGGACTGACTAAACTACTAAGTAAAAATTGGAAAAATACAGCAGGAACATCTAAATATATTTAAAATTGTTATGCCTGGCTATATTTTATGGATAAAGAAGAAGCATTATGACATCTTTTACATCTTTTTCCATTATTATTTCATCTTAAAAAGAATTGATCTATTTTTCTTTAAGTTATTTTAAATTAATTTATTGTATAAAATTTTTTATTTTCACTGTTAAAATATATTTTTTAATATAAAACAAATCTTTTGAAATCTAAAAAATACTAAAGTTCATTACAAAAAATTGTAAACTAGATATTTATAGTTTATTTTATATCATTTAATAGTGTATTAGAAGCAGATTAAAACAATATACTTGGCAAATAATGGAAGCTATTACTAGAAAATAAAGTTATTTTGAAAATAGTTCTAAATTTAGCTTGTAATTTTCTTCATTATCATTCAAATACAAAAGAACAATGAAATACATAAATTCAAATAAACTCAATATTTTTGTTGATAACTTCAAACACAGTATTTTTAATATGTTTTATGCAGTTTAATATATTAAGGGGAGTGAGGGTGGGGGGATACTGGACCCATTTTTTTTAAAAAAATTTGATTTCTACCGACCATTAAAAGTACCCTCCCAAAAAATATTTAAAGTTTTGACCATTGCTTTTATTTTCCCTCCCTTGTTTATATATCCTTGTATTTACTTTACCACGTTATAATAACAATATAGCAAAAAGATAATTATAGAAAAAAGAATAATTATTTGATCAAATTAATCTTTTTTTTAATAAAAATTATGAATTCAATGTAACTTAATTAGAATAGATAAAATAGGTAAACGATTTAAGAAAATCCATAAAATGAGAAGATAATTTATAACTAAAAGGAAGATTATTTATTATTATAAGTAAGGTAGATAGCTAAAATAAATATAAAACAATACAAAATGAATCAATCTTATTCTTGTGAATTGCTGTTATTATCATCTTCCCTCTAAAACTCTGCAGAAGGTTCTTCAAATAATATTAGATTGTTATCTTGTTAATTTTATTCATCTTTATTCTATATTGGAGTTGTGATAACTATTTTATCATATGTTTCTAAGTTAATTTAATTTGTTGTAAGAGGTCTATGTGAGTCTAGTTAATAATTCGAAGGGAAGTTGTTGTTTTTATTATATGTCTAGTTAGGATTTGTTTGTTTTAATTGATCGAATGAATGGACTATTTAATTATTTTTAGTTATTAGATCATTCACTTAGGGTTGAGTAGTAGTTAATTAATTTTCAATGGTGTTTAGCTTTCTCGATTAGCTTTAGTTTTTAGATCTGGCTATATGTCTCTCTTTATTTTTCTCCATCCTATTAGTATAAAAATATTAAAAATCAATTTTGTTTGCTTTTGATAAAATTAAATGATTACTAATTAGATATGTAGAATATTTTATTGATTTCATCTCCGAGTTATTTAATCAATTTCTTATTCATCCTTTTTGAATTTAAAAATAAGTAAATAAATATTTAATTAGATTAACTAAAGAAAAATAAGTCTTAATTTACTCTGTAGTTGAGTCTTTAGATATATTCTTGTAAGCTTCATAGAGTTTCTCATAAGCATCAACACTGTTGTATTTGAATTGCTTATTAAAGAGAGGTTTTTTGAATTTAGTAGTAGCTTTCTAAACGAGGGAAGCAACTCTGAAAGATAAATTGAGTTTTTTCTAATGGTTCTGCAGTTAAACTGTTTCTCTTTTAGATTCTATTCTCATACTTTGACTGATTTCCTTCTTTTTTTCTTCCAATTTAACTCTGGAAGGTAATTCAAATTCTTTTTCATTACTTACAATTGGTTTGGGGAAGAAATTAAAGAGAATCTATTACTCTCTAGTGAGGAAGAGATCTTTAAACTTTTATATTTCTTTGATACCATTTAGAATCATGAATATATCCATATCTTGCTCCATTAATTCCTAAGCTTTATCAAGCAAAACTGCTTCTTTTGTTTTAAAGCATCTGCCACATGTTAGCTTATATAATACGTATTTGAATGATAATTTTATGCTTTTATCTCTAGCTGAAAGATATTAGAATTCTTTTTTAAGGAATTATTTTTCATCAAGGGTTTCAGGTTATACGTTTTATTCAATTATTTTCACTTTATTTTTATTTGGATTAAATGTAGTAGAGCTTTTGAGCAAGTTTTATTTTTACTTCTCCTATGAGTAAACATTAGAAGCACTATTAATATTTTTAGATTATAATGTGTCCCTTTTGTTCAACGAAAGAGCAGTATTACTTTTTGTGGATTCTAACTACACAACAGTAGATATTTACCTTCTAGAAGTGAAGTCAAAGTTTACTTAATCTATGTCTGGAGAATAACTAACTGTTTTTACTTATTGTTCGGTATTAGGTTAGCTCTTAAAGTATTTCACTTCTTTTACATTATCGGCCTATGGAGTATCAGGGAGGATAGATTAATCAATCACACTGATTTACTCATTATCGTTTTTAGTATCAATATATTATTTTTTTAATTGTTTCTAGAATTTGCTGGGAAATTGTTGGCTAGAAGAAGATTTAACATGACCTTAAGGAGAATTTTATATACTATCTTAACAAACCAAATTAGGAATTTATTACATATCTTTCTAAGTGATATTGAAAGATTGTATTTAAGGTGATCCCTAACCATTTTAAGATTGTTGAGTGTTTTACTGTTCTAAATTAGCACGATTTCCTTCAACAATTCTTTGAATCTATTCTAAAGGAAGTAAACCTCCTTCCTCTCTAGTTTTAGGTCTATTAGTTATCATGGATGGCTTTTTGCTCGATTATTTTCTATTTTGTGTAAGCTCATTTTAGATCTACTTTTGATCACCATTAACTTCACTTTTATTATTACTATCTGTATTAAATTTAACTGCATTAGAATACGTAGAGAGCCCATATGGTCTAGAAGAATCTAACGCTTTCCTATTGCCTTGTTCAGAAATCGCTCTTGCATCTAATCTCTGATGAAAATCATCATCGTCTCCATCCCCCAAATCAAAGTCATACAATTTATTTGCAATTTTGATTGTGCACACATATCCATTATATTAATGAACTAATAAAATAAAAATTTTATTAAGATATTTTATTTGTGAATTATAAATCAATTATTTACCCACAATAGCAGCGATCAAAATGAAAGTTTAACAAAAACCTCCTATGAAAGAGGCCATTTAACTGATTTTGGTGAATTGTCTGTTATGAGTGTAAGAAATAGGGTCTTTTCGGAGAAAGAAATCAGCCACTATTTTATTCGTGTTACCAATGACATACTACAAGCGGTAATTTCCTCCATTATAGACCATAAAATCTTATTGTTCAATGTTTTAGAATGGCAGTATACTTTAATCTGTTTTTACTTTGTTTTCTGTAAGATAAATATCTGCAGTTTGATAAGCCTATTAATTAGTATTGTAGAAATTTTTAATCTAAGATCATAATATTTAATTTATGAGCCTGAAATTAAATCTTTTAGAAAAATTCCTTTAAGTAAACTATAATATTAAAATTTCATTTTCATCATTACATATTATTCATTTAATAAAATTAAAAAATGGGAAGTTTGTATTTTGGGAGGGAGGTGGTAATATTTAAAACAGATACAGCTTCTCTTGCATTAAATTTTCTATATTGACTATAACCTCTTGGAATGTAAGTTAATAATTTACTTTAAAATTAAAAATAAGCCTGAAAAAAAAAAGAAGTGATTTATTATAATTTATGGGAGTAAGGTAGAATCAAAAGGGTGAAGAATCTATTTTAAATGTTATTTGGACTATTCAAAAGCAAAGAATGATTTATCAAATTATCAACAGTAAAATTTGATAATATTCATAAAAGCCAAATTTGGTATTTAAAGGTAAAAAAAACAGAATTCAAAAAGAATTCATTGTTGATTAGAAAATTTGTTCAGTAAAAAACAACAATAAAATCACTCTAAATTTATTTCTTAACAAATTATATTTTAAGACAAAATTGAATTATTACCGTGCCAGGTTGAACGGGGAAGAAAAGAGAGTCTTCAATGAAACTTTTAAAAGGGTTCTTAGGGTCGTTCGGGTTAATGACGTAGTTATTCATTCTAAACATAATTGTTACGCTTTAAGTTTTATTAAAGAAGGCATCAACCTCTGCTTTCGATTTACATTTTGGCTACCAATATCTTGTGCGGTCTGTTGTGTTTTTGCACTCATTAATTTATACTTTTACGAAATTAAAGGCATAAGCATTGTAAGATCCTCCAAATCTAATTACGTCCTCAACTCTTTATTTTTATAAATTTGTTATTAATTTAAGTTCAAAGCGATGTTTTTTTCTAGTATTTTTTCTACAATAGATATTGTTTGTGGAAGCTTACCTTGGACATAAGAATGTTTGAAGACCTCCATCTTTAAAAGCTTATTCCCAATCTAATCCATAAGATGGCAACCCTGTCCAATGATCTGGTCTGCATACTTCAAATTACATAGGATACTAATTTTTTTATTTTAAATAAAATGATAAGGTATGTTATTATAAATTTAAACTTTCATAAATTATGTAATGAAGACTAAAAAGTTAGCTTACAAGGGTTTTTATTTTAGTACCATTGGCAGCAGTAGTGTACTCTCTTCTTTCCCAAGTTATATTGAAAAGTGGGTTTGTTAAAAAATCAGGAACATCCAACTTAACTGCGAACATAAATTGATGAGTATTTAAGGCAACAGTTGGTGGGTCTATACTATAATCTTTACTCGAAGTAAAGGTCACATTATCTGTATTTATAAAGAAGATTCTTATAATTTTGTTAAAACCTCAAAATATGTGATTCTCTTTTCAATGAAAAATAGAAAATATTAAAATGAAAGCCTCATACCTTTATTTAGGAATTCTGTAATCTATTTTTTAAATGAAAAAGATTAAATTATTGAAGAAATTGGTGATTGTTATGCTATAAATTAGATCATTTTTAACTAGTAAAAAGTAATCTTAAGATAATAATAATAGTTAGCAATGTTTAATAAGATGTTATTAGTTTACCTCACCCCAAAAGAATACAGTAACAAAAGCTATGAATCCCATACTCATAATACCTCCAAAGGATGTTTTATACACATTATCCTTTTAAAAGTTAAGTCCAATCTGCGAACCAAAGATATCTAGCTTAGAAAACATTGTTTCTCAATATGGATAAATAGTTATTAATTGATTTTCGAATTTGATTGCTTTTTTTCAACTATTTATTTCAGTACTTTCGTAAATCAAAATTGATGAGTTTATTTTTTTTTATTAATAAATATCAATATTTTGAATAGCATTCATTCAATAAATAAATAACCCTAATTAGATTAACTTTGAATTATCCTAATTCTTACTTTACTTATATGTAATTATTAGTTTAGATTTATTGTTTTTTACAATAACCACACTAATTTCATCAGCCTAATGAAATTTATCAAATTAATTTTTACTATCCCTGCCCCAAAAATAGGTTATTTCTTTCATATTTTTCATTTTTTGTTAATAATAATTGTGTTTCAAGTAAATTATAGCAATCGCTTTTATAGAATTTCTTCCTCACTTTACTCCATCAATTTCTCTAAAGTCTTAGCTTCTTTTTTTTCAGAAATTTCTTAGTAAAGCTCCTTTGAATTTTTGTAAAATTTTCTTATTATTAAATTACTTGATCATTTTTTTGTTCTTCCCCTAGAACTATTTTAATTTCATTCTAGCGATTATTTTTCTTTAATTAAAATCATGGATTTTTGTGGATTTTTTAGTTACAACAAATTGATTCTGGTAGTTAAATTAATTCTTATGGTTTATGCTTATTCCTTAAATAATTGGATTGAGCTAATTTAAAACACATTGAAGAATTAAGATACTCTTTAAAAGATAAGCGAAATAAACTTAAATAAATTTGATTTCATTTTATAGTAATTTCTAATTTATTAATCAGCTAGTAAGATTTATTGGTGACGTAATCTGTGGATATTTTAAGGAAAAATAAAAAGGAGACTAATAAAAAATATCTGTTGTTTGAAAAGTTGATTTACCATATTGCTAAAAAATAAAAGTACTGAAATAGGATAAAGATGAAAATCTTTGATTTATGAAAATTAGTGTAAAGCCGAGAAAGGATTAAGGATTTAGATTTATATTTTTAAATTAATTGAATAAAAACATAAATAATATACACTCACTCTATTTTTTGATTCAATCTGATATAAAATTAAAATTCTTTAAATATACGGTTTCTCAATCTTTTACTTTATGTATCTCTTCCTTCTTTTCTGAAAAATTTTCTTAATAATAATCTGATACTTCGTCAAAAACAATTAGGTGATTTTCTTTTTATTCAGAATTAATATTGGTTTGATAATTTTAATTTTATTAATCATAATTTGGTGCAATAATTAAAGAATTTTCATTTCTTTGTATTGTTTATTGCGATGAAGGAAGGTTCATATTTGAATTAAATTTATATCCTATCTACTCTTCATGACTTTGGTTGTAATGTATTTTAGGGATTTTATTAGCCTTGTTTTGATCTTCAACATCATCATCATCTCCATAATCATCATCATATTATATTTAAACATCATTAATATTAATCTCCATCTAATTATTTTATCCTTAGTCTTGTTGACAAGATATTACTATACTGTTTTCATCATTTTACTTCTTTTACATATTCTTGTATTTATGTCTTACTAGAAGTCTTTCTCTATTCTCTTTTATCCTGTTTAGCAAAATAGATGAAATTAAAAATTTGGCTAAAATAAAAAAAAATTACTATTTTGAGATATCAAAAATTTTATTAATTTCAATGCCCAAAAGTTAGATCAATTTCTAGTTTACTCTATTTTAGTAGAAAATGTGTTAATATTAATATTTTATAAAAATAATTATTTTAGGTTATTAATAAACCTTAAATATTCAAATATCACACACTTTAATTATTTTTTAAATTTCATCATTTACTTTTTCTCTTTTGATTAACCATAGGTTTATTAAATTTTAAAGCAGTGTAACGTTTAATTAAAATACAGTAAATAACTATTTAGAATAATGTGAAATGCGGAATATTAATAGAAAAATAAAAATTGTAAAAGTGAAATATGAAATAGATTTTTTATTTTGAAATGACTTACCCAGTTTGGTTTTGACTTTAAATGAGGGAGTATGCTTCGTATAGTCTTTGGTAAACATCAATATTATTTCCGTCAGTTTATTTTGTTTATAAGGGTTTTTTTAACTAAGAAGTAGCTTAATGCACTAAGGAAGCTACTTTCAAAGACAGATTGAGCTTTTTTGAATGATTTTGGAGTAACTGTGATTATTTTTTGGTCTATAGTTTTAAAGATTCATTTATTTCCTTTTTGTTTTCTTCAAGCTTGAGTCTTGAAGGAAGCTCTTATTCTTTGTCTACACTGATTAAGGGTTTAGGGAAGAAATTGAATAAAATCTATTACTCTTTAGTTAGAAGAAGATCTTTTAATTTTTAAATCTCTTTTAGGCCATTCAAGATCATAAATATATCCATTTCCTTTTCTATACTCTCTTAAGCCTTTTGTAGTAGTATTACTTATTTTGTTTTGAAGAACCTGCCACACGATAATTTGTAAAGGAAATATTTTAATGTAAGTTTTATGCTTTTATCTCTTTGAGATAAATAGATGAATTCTTTCTTCAGAAACTACTTCTCGTCATATAACTCTTAATTTCCCTAAGCATTCATTGGGGTAGATTTGCTGTCACGTACGATTTGATTGCTACTCCATTTTATTGTTCTTGATTAATTCATTTAGCTTGTAACATTTTTATTAATAGTAACCGATTAATTTCTATTCGATGGTTAGTTAGAATCCTAACAATTTAGGTTAAGAGTTTCTCTTTTACAAGAATCATAATTAAAGTTAAGGGGTTCCTGATTTGGTGATTATTAAGTATTATTATATTTATTGTTTTTATTTTCATTAAAGGATACCATGTTTGTGGCAGGGCTAAATATTTCATCTTACTTTGGTGTTTCTGGAAGAATTGATTAATCGATTACACTTATTTACTCGACTTGATTGGATACGTTCTATCTATTTGTTTATCCATTACTTTAAATATTTAGTTTTACTGGTTCATTTTTACTAAGCAACATGAACTAAGGAGAAAGTATTCTCTAAGAAGGCTAGGTAGTTTAATCAATCAAATTGGACTTTTATTTTTGAATAATTTTTTAAATTTATTCCAAAGGGAGAAGACCACCTTCTTCTCTAGATTTAGGCTTTATCATAGAATGTGATTTTTTGTGAGTTAGTCTACTCTACTTCTCTACATTTTAGACATTATGTACTTTTTCAAGTGTTGTTGGGGAATCAATATTTTTAATCTATTATTGCTCTTTTAATTTCTAAATATCTTAACTAGTTAATTTATTAGATACATCGTTTGCAATATTTACTTACCCCTTTTACAAATCCACAGTTTTCCTTTATCCAAATTAGCTCATTTAATGTTAATTTCCAAATGTATTTCGTTTAGTCTTTTCCTCTCCTTCTCCAAAATCAAAGTCATATAACTTATTAGCAAGCTAAAAAGTGCAGATATATCCATTATATTAGTGAACTATTTTAAATAAACCAAATAAAAATATTTTTTCCATATCTTATTAAAAAACACTTTTTATCATTAAAAAATATTTCTAAATCACAGCTCTCTTTAAAAAGTAATATCACCAAAACCCAAGAAAATTTTTAAAATTTTGAATGTGGGGGAGAAAGAATCAGATAGTTATTATTATTACCTATAAAAGCTGCTATAAGAATAAATGACTAACAGAAACCTCCAATAAAAGAAGCCATTTAGCTTATTTTAGTAAATTGTCTCTAATGAGTCAAGGAGATAGGATCCTTACGGATAAAGAAATCTGCAACAATTTTATTTGTATTTCCAATAACATATTATAATCTAAAATTTCCTCCATTATATACTAGATATTTCTCTTTTTGAATGTCTAGAAAAGGTAAGATACTTTAATCAGTGTTTACTTAGTTTTCTGTAAGATAAATATCTGCAGTTTAATAGGCCTATTTAATCAAAAGTTAGAATTTTTTTATATGTTCTTTTTAAATTTTATGAATGAATTAATAAATAAATAAAAACTTGGTTATTAATGAAAATAAACTTGCTAAAAGATATTAATAAAATAATGATAAAATATTTGGCTAAAATTAGATCTATCAAAATTTAACATCCTCAGTTTTTAGTATTTTTCTTGAGTAAATTATTAAGCTCAATCATTTTCTAATTAAATCTGCCAAATTTTGATTGAGATTTATCGTATTTTTAATTTCTAATCTAGATAAAAAATGATCAGTATTAGAAATAAAGGAAAAATACAAGTTTTATTTTAAGACAAGAGATAAGAAAGTTTACAGTGCCTGGTTAAACTGGAAAGAATAGTGAATCCTCTATATAACTTTTAATAGGTGTTTTGGGATCACTAGGATTAATAACGTAATTACTCATTCTCATTATAATGGTAACGCTCTGTGTCTTATTAAAGTATGCTTCTACTTCTTTTTTAGTTTGACAGCTAGGCTACCATAACCTAGTGTTATCAGTAGTATTCTTGCATTCTGTTACTTAAATCTTTGCAAATTAAAATCCATATGCACTATAAGACCCTCCAAACCTTACTACATCTTCTATTCTATTATTTTTTTAAATTATCAATTTATTTATTTTTTAGCTTGCAATGTATAATTAATAACAGATTATAAACAATACCTAGGACATAAGAACGTTTACATTCCTTATAATTTAAATTATTCTATCCAATCGATACCCCCAAATGCAGGTAATCCAGTCCAATGATCTAATCTACAAGGCTCAAATTGCATATTATACTGTTAGTATTTAATTATAATGATATAAATTTTAATAAAAATAATAATAGATTTTGGTAGAAATATTACAGTTGTTTTAATTTTAGTACCATTTTAGGCTGTAGTGTATTCTCTTCTCTCCCATGTTATATTGAATAGAGGTCGAGTTAAAAAATCTGGATAATCTAATTTTATTGCAAACATGAATTCGTGATTGCTCACAGCTACAGTGGGAGGATCAATACTGTAATCTTTATAAGTTTAGAATGTCACATTTTCTAAAATAATATTTATAATTTAATAAATATTAATATCAATTCTAAAACTTATTGTCTAGAATTCTCTCTGCTGATTTAAAGTAGAATAACCAATTTGTAATTAAAAATAAAGAATCTCTACCTTTATTCAAAAACGAGACAATCTATTAATATTTATTAAATATTATTAAAAATATATTTATGATGTTGCTTTAAGTTTAAAGAATCGTCATTTTCATATGATATTATAGTTAATAGCAATTGATTATAGAATCAGTATGCATGCAATCCTTTTTAAATCATTTTTATTCAATTTATTTACTTCAGTCCAAAAGAATATCCCTACAAATGCGATAAATGCTAAACTCATTATACCACCAAAGGATGTTTTAAAGACACTATCCCTTTAATAGTTTAATCCGATTTAGGATCCAAAAATATCCAGCTTAGAAAATAACATTATTTTATTGGTCTATTCTTGAATAATCTTTCTTGTGTTTTTTATACTTTTTTTGTTCGAAAAATTAAATTACTTTATGAATATATTAATGTGTAAATTTATTATGGTTATTTTGTGGCTACCCAATAACTATCTAATTAGCTAAGTAAATCAATTCTTCTTTGTTCTATTTACCAAAGGGTTTACTGTATTTTGTTTAGAGACTATGTTTATTAAAAATTTGGTATCTATGATAAAAAGAATATACCTTCGTAATAAGATATTACTCGAATATAATATTTAATATTCTATCCAAGTTACTATATTTAACAACTAGTAGAACAAAAAATTTGAAAATTCTTTCTATAGTACCAATAATAAATAATTTACATTAAAATTGCGAATTTTACCATAAAATAATCCTACAACCAATCACACTTTAATTAAATTTCCTTCTTTTTAATACTAATCTATTAGACAAATCTGCCAAATTTTTAATAGCCAAACATCTTAATCTTACTATTACTATATTGATTAAAATTTAATATTTGAATCAAAAGAAGGTATAATTTTAGAAATGTAATCTAAATCAAACTTTTATTTCATTTTATTAATGAATTAAATATTTAAATTATGCATTGTAATAAGTAATATTTTTAATTTAAAATACAGAAAATATTTTTTTAAATTTGGAATAATTATGAAAGATTTCCATTTATTTAATATCAAAATGAAAAATAATTTAAGTGAACTTTTTACAATTTATAATTATTAAAATTGAGTAGAAATGAAATGTAATAAAATATAATTATATTTTAAATCAAAAGCAATAAATATATTAAGAATTCTATCACAATTTTCTCTCAGTACTTTAGATTTAAGTCATTTCTTCAGAAAACATGTTTCTTTTACTGGTTAAATCCCCTTATTCTTATTATTCTTGTGGACTATGTAGATCATATTATTTAAATTATGATACATTCCTATTTATTTATTAAGGGGTTTATATAGTTATATTTCTTTCTGAGCCAATATTTTAATAATCTCTATGCTTTCCTGGCATACCTCCTTTATTTGCTATCCTATTATAAAGATTTGAATTGATTGATTAATAAGTATTAATTATTTAGTTTAATTTAATCTTACAGAGTTGAGATTTCAAATATTTTATTCATTTCACTTCCAAGTTATTCAATCAATTTTTTATTAAACCTAATTAATTTGGAATATTCGATAGATAAAGATTAAATAAAAATAAGTATTTAAAGATTTACACTGAAGATACTCCATTTGCACTAATCTATTCATATGCACTATAAAGCTTTTAATAGGCAATTACATTATCAAATCTATTTATTTTTTCTAATATAGGCTTTTTAAATTAAGAGGCTGCTTTTGATACTAGCGCTGCTGTCTTGAAGTTTATATTTAATTTCTTTTAATGTTTTTCTTTAACTTTTATATTTTTTTGGCTAATGTTTCCGATTGAATCATTTTTATTCTTAAATTATTCTTAGATTTCTGCTCTAGATAAATTTTCTTCATTATTATGTACTGAAATAACTGGTTTAGGGAAGAAATTGAATAGAATTTCTTGATTTTTGTCTAAGAATAAAACTTTCATCTTTTCCAATTCTTTGAGTCTGTTTACTATCATAAAAATATCTAAATCTTTCTTCATTTATTTATTAGCTCTATCTAATAGTAAAACTTATTCAGTTCTGCAGAATCGGCCGCATGTAATTTTGTAAATGAAGAATTTATAAGTCATTTTAATCGTAGAATCTCTTCTTAATAAATATTCAAACTCTTTTGTGAGGAACTGCTTCTAATCTTTATAGCCTAATCCTTGCAATATGTTATTCTAAGAGAAGAATTTCTACTTTGGGCTATCAACACCAGAGTAAGTTGGCGATTTTATTTTGTTGAGCGTTTGATTGGAAGTTATATTCAGCTATTCTTATGAGAGTAATTCTGGTTATTGGAATTATGGATTATTTTCATTTTAGTAGCTACTTTCATTATCGTTTTATAACTGAGCAATGTTTCTATTATCGTAATTTTTATTAATATTTATCTTCAATTCATCATTCATTTCATTGGATCTTTGCTTATTTTACATTATTTCTTTCCTTAATTAAAGTAAGTTTTTTTATATTTTCAAGGGAGTTTCTGGATTTACACTTTCATGCATAGCATCTTTAAATTCGATTTTAACAGCATCATTCTGTAAATTAAGATTAGTCTTTTATTTGTCATCAATTTAATCCTTCGACCTGATAATTTCTAATTAACTAAACCCTTAATTCGTTTCCTCATCCTTCTCAATAATTGCTGATTGATTTATCTATTTCTAGCTTTCTTCTATTATCTGCTCAAATGAAGACTTCTTTTCAAACGATTTCACAGAGAGATAGTTTTATTTTTAATGAGACTAATTCTGAGTTTATTCGATTAGAGATTTTCTTTATTAAATAATAGATCTTATTTTGTCTAAAGGGAGTAACCCGTCATCTTCTCTCGTAGTTACTCTCTTCTTTTTATTATTTCTTTTATTGATTTATTCTTACTCTTCTAATTAATTAATATTATTCCCCAATTCAATTTAAATAGGTAATGGAGTACTTTATTTATTATCAACATTGCTGCCATCCTTCATCTTTTACTTGAATTATAATGCCTTATCGTTATTGCCTTTAAGCAATTCTAATTTTTAGTTCTTTTACTTTTTGTGCTATTAATCTATCTTCTGCGTATCCCCAAATTAGAAATCATAAATTTTATTGGCCAAAGAAATAGCGTAGATATATTCATTGTAGTAATTCACTTTTTATTGATAAAAACATATGTAAATATTCTGCAATCTATTATTTGGGTGAAGAAAATTACCTAAAATTGCTGTAAGTAAAATAAATATTTGTGAAAAGCCTCCAATATAAGAAATAATTTCACTAACTTTCTAAAAAGATCTAGAAGTTATGTACACAAAAGGATCTTTTCTAATAAAGAAATCTGCTATAATTTTTTCAGTCGGTCCAATTACATACTATGTTCTAAAATTACCCTAGTTGAACAGCAAATACTTTTCTTATTAAACAT
This sequence comes from Tetrahymena borealis, assembly GCA_000260095.1. NCBI lineage: Eukaryota > Ciliophora > Oligohymenophorea > Hymenostomatida > Tetrahymenidae > Tetrahymena > Tetrahymena borealis. The sequence goes on from JH651225.1 coordinate 2,809,120, forward strand.
TTTAGAAAGGTAAAATACTCTAATCTGTATCAATACGATTTTCTGTGAAAAAGATATCAGCAGTTTAATAAGTCTTATTGATTTATTAAATAAATAAACAATTGATGAATTTGATTGAGTAAGTAAGTAAAAATTACTGAATTTCTTTGTAGGGAAAAGAAAACGGTATCTTCTACGTAGTCTTCAATATAGTTTTAGCTTTTCAAAGCATTGATTATGTAATTGTTAGATAACATGAGAAATCTGACATTTTAATTATTCTTAAAGTATTCAGTGATTTTTTGATCGCTTTGACACACAGGTTTCCAGAGAGCTGTAGAAGGTGTATTATTTGAGCATTTACTCACTGTAAATTTCCAATGATAAAAATACTCAGAATTATAATTTCCTCCTAAAATGAATTCATCGGTAACTCTAAAAAGTTAGGAAAAATAATTGAAGTTGTTAAAATCTAAGAATGAAAAGAGCTAACTAACCTTGGACATAAGTAAGTGTTCATAGCGTATTTAGCAAATTGTAATGTCCAATTCGAGTTAAATTTAGGTAAACTTTCAAAGTGATCAATTCTACATGGTTCTAGTTAAATAGCATACTATTATTTTTTATGAATAAAGAAAGAAAGGCTGTTAGAAATCCTAATCAATATATTATTTAATTATTAAATAGTTTATTTATTTATTTATTTACCTTATTTCTTACTTTTGTTCCATTAGGGAATGTTAGATATTACCTATATTCAAGTGTCAAATTAAACATTGGATTTGATAAAAAGTCATCCTGATTTATTTTTACTGCAAACATGAAATTATTCTTATTCAATGTGATTTACTCTGGATCGTCCTAGAATTATTTGATCACATTAGCAGTTACGTTTTCTATTAATTAATAATAAATATTATTATCAGTTGCAATATTTATTATTATTCATTTTAAATCTACAAGTTTCACTTTCAAATCACTAACATATATGAATTACTCTGGTTACTTTCAATAAAATTAATAAAGTTTTTAAATTTCCAAACTTTCTTCTCTCAAAATTAATCTTTTCTAGATCAGCAATTCCGTCTGATTAATTATAATTTATTTTTTGGGGGTAAATATTCCATTAGAAATAGGAACAGAATATTAGAATATCATCAAATATTTCTTGCTATTTTGTTTGCTACTTAATACTAAATACTAAATACTAACTAACTAACTAGCTATCTAACTAACTATCTAATTAACTATCTAATTAACTTACTAAATATTTACCTCTGTTTAGAAAAGAGAAGATCTATTATTTTTAAATAAGCAATATGATTTATCTTAAGAATGAAAAAACAAATATTATTTTTACACTGCTCCAAAAGAAAATACCAATGAAGGCAACAAATCCTAGACTCATAAAACCTCCGAAGGTGGTTTTGAACACATTATCTTTTTGGAAATTGAGTCCTACTTCTGAGCCGAAAATATCGAACTTTGAAAAGGCTTTAGTAATAAAATTAGGCATTATTTACCTTAATTTTCAAAAAATTTGATTATTAATTAATGTTAATGGGATTTTAATATTATAAATATTTTTTTTGTTTTGATAAAAGATTAAGAATAATTCTATAAGACTTTCCTATTTTTTGAAATTAAATTGTGATCATTCGTTCAATTATTAATATCCTTTGGATTTTTTAGATTATTTTAAGTGGGATCCAAATTTTTAGCAGCATGAATAAAATATATTTTTAATTGATAGTTAGACAGATTTAAATGAGATTAGGTTCATTCATCTATTATCTATCTTTAAAAATATTTTTAGGCAAATATGTTTAGTTATTTCTTTGTGATCATCTATTATCTTACATTTTAAATTTATTTCAAAGTATTATCATACTGAAATATTAATTAGATTTATCATTCAGTATTTTATGGGTGGCTAGGTAGGTAGCAAGGGAGAGAGGGAGGGATGGAGAGAATGGATTAATTCATTCAATCAAATTTTAATACTTAAGTAACTAAGAAGGAATAAATAATTCAATATAGAGTTTTTAGAAAATCTCTTTGCTTAACTTTACATTAATAACTGAGTTAATCTATTTTGATTACAAAAAGCGAGAATTTAAATTGATGGACTTTTATTTTAAATGTGTAAACCATTTATTAAAACCCTAATTTGCTTATTTCCTACTTTCACTATGATAAAATTAAACATTAACATCTCATAGTTCAAAAATACAAACCTTTGTTAGTTATTATTAATGCCTTTTTCAAAATATGTAATCACAACTTAGATCTACTTTCTGATAAATTTTTCATCCAATTAATCTTCGGGAGATAACAGGATAAAAACAAACAAACGGATGAACTAAATTTACCTGAAATTCTTCTATTTTAAGTATGCTTATAATTAACATAAATCTCTTAAAATTGATCTTTTTATCTATCATTAATTTGACATTCAAATTTCAGATTTTAATTACTAATTAAAAAAGATCACAAATCCTTTTCAAAAATTAAATAGATAAAGAAATTTGAAAAATTGTAAGCTAAAAAAATAAATGGAAAAATAAATAAATTTCAATTTACAATTGGATAAGATCTATAGAATTTCCAATTAAATATGAATGAATGAAAGAATCGAAGAGTGAATGAATGAAGTTATTTCCTTTTTAATGATTTAAAAGTTTAGTTAAGTAAAGGGTAACCACAGAGTGTATAATACAATTAATAAATTCATAGAATTTTCTTAATAGCTTGAAGAATAGCAATAATAAAAAGGAAAATTGAATCCTAGAATGTGAATAATACCAAACAAATACAATAATTAAGATAAAAATACAAAAATATAAAAATCAGAATATAGAAAGAATATTAAATTAATTCAAGAGAAAGTAATTTGTTTGTTTGTTTATTTTTTATAGGTTAGAACGAAAAAATTACTATAAATTGGATATAAAAGCAAGGGAAAATCATTTCAGAAATAATATTAGAAGTAAATATTTTTCTAGTTATTATACAAGCAGGTAAAGATCTTTAAAGTCTCTTAATCATAAATAAATAATAATAGAACAAAATTAACTATAAATAAGTGTTGTAAATATATTTTTCTGACAGTAAAATATAGCTTTTTGGAAAATTTATGGTTAGTTAGTTAGTAGTTATTAGTTCAATTTTTAGGTTACTAATTCAAAGGTTGATTTGATTCAGCTCTTAATCTTGTGTTAGAATCTTCAATATTAATTGATATCTTTCTATTTGTCACATTCTCTTCTAATTTACTTATTTATTCTTTAAGTAACGAATCATTCTTTGCACGCTATTACTGTTTTATTCTGCTATCTGACCTGTCTTTATTTTAATTCTAACCATTTAAAGAATTGCTTGAATCCCACTTTATATTTTAATTTGGTTTTAGGTTTGAATTTAAATTCGGCTGTTGTAAGGTTATCCTATTTGCAAATAAAAAATAGTAAATTAAGATGTCCTTAAGAAAAGAAAGAGTAGTTAATTATATTCTTTTTATCAAAATAGTAGTTAATTATAGCTTGAAAATATTGTTAGATTTACATATTTGAGATTTCAAAGATTTTATTCATTTCGTCACCTAATTACTCTACTAACTTCTGATTAAATCTATTTAAATTAAATAAATAAATAATTAGACAGAGATTGAATAAGTTATCTAAAGAGTAAGTGGTATTGTTTTACTATGATTTCTCTTAATTTTGAATTATTTCGTAAGCTTCATACAGTTTCTTGTAGGCAATCATGTTGTTGAATTCATTTATCTTTTCAGTTATAGGCTTCTTGAATTAAGTAGCAGCTTTAGAGACTAGCGCTGCAGTTTTAAAGTTCATGTTGAATTTCTTTTATTGTTTATCCTTTACAATAATCTTTTCTGTTGTAATTGATTAGGATTCTCCTCTTTTTCTAACTTACTCTATAACTTCCGCTCTTGATTATATTTCAGGTCTATTTTCTACTGAAATAACAGGCTTAGGAAAGAAATTAAAAAGTACTTCTTAGTGCTTATCTAAGAAAAGAGATTTGAATTTTTCTAGTTCCTTCAGCTTGTTGATGATCATGAATATATCTAGGTCCTTCTTCATTTATTTATTTGCTTTGTCCAAGAGCAACACCTGCTCGCTACGGAAGAATTTGCCACAGGTAATCTTGTATAGGAAAAACTTTACTGTCATTTAAATATTAGAATCTTTCTTGAGTAAGAACTCAAATTCTTGAGTGAGGAACTATTTCTTTGTTTTAAATCCTAGCCCTTCAAATATCTTATTTTAAATTTACTTGGCTTCATCTTCAGGGTTATTTTTGCTTTATTATAGATCCATCTACTTTGATGAATTAGACTTGATTTAAACATCATTGAATTAAAATTGCAATAGCGATTTAGGAGTTGGAGTCTTGAGTTAAGTTGCTAAAGTACATTATTAATTACTTTTAAGAAGAGCATTTTTAGAAGTAATTCCATAATCATTGATATTGATTTATTTCTAGTCTATAAACGAGTCATAATTAACTTTGTTACAACAAACATCACTATCAATATACTATTAATCTTTATTAATTTCTTTGTTAATATCTTTCTCAATCTCACTTTTAAATTGAGGCTATTTAGCTTGTTTTTGCAATTTCTATGGCGATTGCATTTAGCTATTTGGATCCTAAAGAGGTGTTTCTGGATCAATTCTCTCTCCATCTTCATCTTTGGGAAATATTTTCTCGGATTTCTATTATAATTTCGAGAATAATCCATATTATTTAGTCTAAGATTATTTAATATTCTCCAAACTATTTTATTTTTTGGATTCAGCTAGATCATTCACTATACTCACATTATCTTCTCCTTCAGTTTATACGATGATATCGTTATCCCCTTTATTATCTTCCATCTACTTGCTATTTTACAGTTACCTCATTTTCTCTATTTTTTATTGATTCATACTATTAATAATTAAAGTCTTCCTTCGTGAAATGATTGATTTAATCTCGTCCAAGGGAAGTAAACCTCCATCCTCACGTGTTTTAGGTTTTCTCTTTTTTAAATGAATTGATGCTGCTTCTATTTCTTAGTTTCTTTTTATACTATCAGATTCTTTATTAACAACATTCATTTCGATATCATTTAATTAAACACCTTACTCAGATAATTCTTATAACTTCTTTTACTTACTCTCTTTTTATTAATTGCCTTCGATTTCAACAAGTCTTGAATCCTGTTTTTCTTCTAAACTCTTCTCATTTTTTAATTACGTCAATTTATTTTAAAAGTTTCGAATACTATCAAAACGTCGAGCATTTGTTCTCTCCTTCTCTTGATCCTTTTTTTTACTAGGATTCGAAGAGAATTTAAATTCATAAATCTTATTAGCCAGTGAGACTGCATAAATATATTAATTCACATAATTAACTAATGTTATTAAAAAGTTAAATTTTAATATATTCAAAGAAATCCAGTTAATTAATTACCTATTATAGCAGTGACTAGAATGAATATTTAAGAAAATCCACCAATATAAGAAATAATTTCACTAATTTTCTAAAATTATCTTTTCGTTTAAGAAGAATATGTGTCCATTCTTATATAGAACTCAGCATAAAATTAACTGGGAGGTCCAATTACGTACTACGGTCTAAAGTTACCATTTTGATAGGTGAAAAATGTATCATTCTTTAAGTCTTTGAAAGGAAGAATGCTTTCATCAGTTATTACATTGTGGATGGTGTAGAAGATATCTGCTGTTTGATAAGCCTTTAATTAATAGATAATATTTATATGCTTATTATTTTATTAAGTATTTATTTATTTAGTTACTCCACTTTTTTGGACAGAAAAGAATAATGATTCCTCAGCAAATGAAGAGACATAGTCTTCACTCTTTAGAGGGTTTAGTAGAAAGTTATTTGTATACAAAACGAATCTAACATTAGTATTAGCATTGAAAAAATTATTAATCTATGTATCATTTGCACAGGTTGGCTTCCAAAGAGAATTAGATGGGTAGTTATTTTAACATTTAGAAATTCCAAACTTTAGATGATAGAAATGGTCACTGTTGTAATTACCTCCTATAATGAATTTCTATCCCTTCCTATTCAAATTTAAAAAGATTTATTATTTTTCAGTTATTTATATGTCTATTAATCATTTTATCAATTAATATGCTATTTATTTACCTAGCTTTTAAATATTATTTCAAATATATAAAAATATCTCTCATTAAAATAGTAAGTAATTATTAATTTCTAATCAAATTACTTGGTCTAAAACTTACCAATAAAATCAAAACAAATTATTGATTGATCATGCTTTAACATTTTTTCATAAAATAAACTAAGAAAAGAATTACTTAGGACAAAGAAATGATTAGAAATTTAATCTGGAATAGATTTCTGTCCAATTAGCTGCTCCATATTATAAAAGCTTTGACCAATGTTCTTAAGTGCATGGCTCAAGTTGAACAGGAAACTATTATTAAAGTAGAATAAATTATAGAAAGAGAGAATATATTTTATTAATAATAAATAACCCAAACATTGTTAAATATATACTTATAGAATAGTCTTTTAACTATTTAAAAGAGCTAATACATAAATAAATAAATAGATTCATTTATTTTGTTGTGTGGATTAAAATCAAAATTTAAAATTAAGTTATTTCAAAGAAAATATGAATCAATGAATGAATGAATCAATCAATAAATATAGATAGATTATAAGTAAAAAGTAAATGTATTGAATTTTTTAATGTACTTTATTTTTCACTTTTGTTCCATTTCTTAAGGTTACATAATCTCTTTATTCTAATGTAAGATTGAAAAGAGGGACTTTTAAGAAGTTATCGTGATCTATCTTTACTGCAAAGACAAAATTGGTTTCATCTAAATCTACTTTTGGAGGATCAACATTATACTCCCTCATAGTAGAAGCATAAACATTCTCTAAAGTTTAAAATGAAAGAATAAATGAGTTAAATTATCAAAATCCTTCTTTTATTTGTATAATTATTTAAATATAATACCTTTCTATACAAATAATATGATCTATTTTATATTATATTAAAAATAAATGTTAAGAGACATTTTTAATATTGAAGTGATTGATTGAATAAATTAATGAATATTAGGAATATTACATTGCTCCAAAAAAATAAACTAATAAATGCAATAAAAGTTAGACTCATGAATCCACCAAATGTGGTCTTGAAAATATTCTCTTTCTGATAATTTAGGCCCACTTCTGAACCAAAAATATCAAATCTAGAAAACGCTCTTATTAAGCAATTAGTCATGTACTTCCTTCCTTCCTTATTTTTTACTTTTCAATATTTTGTCTTAGGTAGTAGTTTGGTGTGATTAATTCTAAGCTTTTATAGATATTTTATAATTAATCAATTGTTTATCAACTCAATCAACTTAATTTAACTCATCGTAAAATCCAGATGATTATTTAAAAACTAAAAAATTACTAATAATTTCTGCATAAAAATAATCCTGTTTGTAGTGAGTGATAAAAAGATTGGAGTATCCTTGATTATAATATAAATTTTCATTAGCTATAATTAATGAAAGCCTTTCTTATTCTAAAATTTAAAATATTGTTTGGTTGCTTAATTACATTGAAAAAGTAGAATCATACATAATAAGTAATCTAAATAAAAAACAATTTCAATTTTTAAAATGTATATCCACATTGTATAAATTCAACTTTACCCTCCCTCATCAAAAATCATTTCAAATTTTAATATTTTCTTTATTTTTAGAAAAATATGATATTAAATTGAAAGAGTAAGAAGCATACATACATACATTACATTAAAGAATATATATATTGATTATATTGCTTATATATAGAGAAAAATGTTAGTTACAAAATAAAAGTGAAAATTTTCTATAACTTAATTTATTTTAAATATTATTTAATTTAATTTATATCATTTCTTCATTATATTTTTATATAATTTTATATTCTACAAAATCTATGTTTACTTATAATTCATTTACTCACTTACTTAATCACTCAGGAGATTTAGGACTTAGTACAGATAATTATTTAATTTGAGTAGGATGATTTAATAAAGTTGTAGGAGTTTCAGAACTAAATATATTTTTATTGTCATTTGACTGATCAAATGTATCTATATCTATCTTGAAATGTGATTTCTTTGATTGAATTACTTTAGAATAGTCTTTTGATAATCTATTCATTGATAGATTTTAATCAAAACATAGTTTCTTCTACCCTTTAAAACTCATTCTATTAATTGTTTGAGTAAAATGTTAAATAAATGATAATCAAAACATTTAATTTTCTAAAATAATTTACAAATTAGATATTTCAAAGATCTTATTCATTTCTGCTCCTAGAAGTTCAATTAGTTTCTAATTAAAACTTAAATTTAAAAAGCATGATTAAAGGTTAGTTTTTCCGATTAAAAATTAAAAAGAATTAATTACTCTGTTCCTCCTTCTTCAAGTACTTTTTGGTAAGAATCATATAAGGCTTTATAAGCATTAATATTATTGAAGTTATTAATTCTTTCCAATATTGGTTTTTTAAATTGGTTTGCAGCACGTGACACCAATACAGCAGTTTTTAAGTTAACGTTTAACTTCTTTGAATTTCCTCTTATATTAGAAGATTTTCTCTTTGAAATTGATATAGATTGACTTCTATTTTTAACTTAATCTTCTATTTCTGCTCTTGATAAATTCTCCTATTTATGTTAAATGGAAATTATAGGTTTAGGGAAAAAGTTAAAGAGAATCTCTTCGTGTTTTTTTAAGATTAAGCACTTAAATTTATCTAACTCTTTAATTTTATTAATGATCATAAAAATGTCTAAGTCATTTCTCATCTGATTTGTTGCTTTTTCTAATAGTAGAACCTCCTCAGTTTTGAAGAATTTCCCACATGTAAGTTTATATAAGAAGAACTTATATGTCATCTTGATACTGGAGTCTCTTTTAAGCAGGAATTCAAACTCTTTCTTTAAAAATTATTCTTTCGATTTGAATCCTAGACCTTAAAACATCTTTTTCTCTATTTTCTAATTATTTTCTTCTTAAAGGTAATTGTTTGGAGATTGTTGATAAGTAGAAATAGGAGATTAGTCAACATTATTTTAGAAAAGTTATCCATTAGAATTGATTTCTTGAACTATTTAATCCTATTTTTCATCTCTTTTGTTAAAACTATCCTCTTTACAATCATCAGCACCATTACTGCTAAACAAGGGATCCTATTAATCCGAAATTAATTTGGAAGGATTCTTACTAAGTGCATTTTTGGAAAATTTATTCTCAAATAATTAATCATTTAAGATAGTTTTTTGTTCATCGAATTATAGATTTTTCTTTTCTTTAGGAGTTTCTGGTTCGATGCTGTCAGCTAAATTTTCTTTCTATTAGATTTTTAAATTGTTCTTTTGAACATTATAGTGTAGTCCTTTACTTTATTCCGAAGAATCAAATTCTTTCTCAGATTCAATAATCTACTCATCTTCTTATTTCTTTTATTTCTTCTCCTTTTTATCTACTTTCTTAGTTTTGAAGTTATTTTTATAATTCTTTGATTCCTCTTTAATGTGATCTTTCTCTTATTCGTCGCCAGACATTTATTTAGTATAGAGTTTTGTCATTAACTTTTTTCTTTAGTAAAGAATAGATTTTAGTTGGTCTAAAGGAAGCAATCCATCTTCTTCTCTTGTTTAAATTCTTCCTTTTTTATGCGAATATAGGAGGTCTTTCTGCTTTTCAACTTGCATCGTTTTTAGCCTTTCTAATTTCCTTTCTATGTTTGCTTCTATATCCTCAACTTATACGCCAGACATGGATTAATCAATCTTTTAATCCTCTCGCTAACTTTATTGTGCCATCAAATCAGGAGAATTAAAAATAGATTCTCTGTTTTAGCTAAACTGCTTAGAAGGCTATCCATTTAAATCATCATCCTCTTAGCGAGGACTGTTCATTAAATTAAATTTTTTTAGAGCTCCTCTCTTCTTACTATTCTAAGTGAACTGAAAATCATAGATCTTATTTGCCAGTGAAATCGAGTACAAGTATTCATTGTAAAAGTTAACTTTAAATATGAAAAATGAAAATAACAAAGTTAGCTTTTAATATAAATAAGTAAAATATATATTTACCAATAATAGCTGATATTAAAATGAAAATCTAGCAAAATCCGCCAATATAAGAAATTATTTCACTTATTTTCTAAAAGGATCTCGAAATGTGATTGCTAAAACTATCCTTTCTAATATAGAAGTCAGCATAAACACTTGGGGTTGGGCCAATAACATACTATCCTCTAAAATTAGCATTTTAGTAGATTAAGTAGGTTTCATTTTTAATGTCCTAAAAGGGAAGAATGCTCTCATCAGTTTTTACATCATATTAAGTGAAAAAAATATCAGCAGTCTGATAAGCCTATTTAAATTAGTTAATTAATTTATTAATTTACTGATGAAATGATTAATTTTACACCACTTCTTTGGACTGAAAAGAAAAGAGATTCTTCTACAAATGACGAGACATAATCTTGATTGCTAAGAGGATTCAAAATATAGTTATTTATATACAGATTAAATCTAACATTCGTATTTTGATTGAAGAAGTTTGTAATTTCTTAGTCTGTTGCACAAGTTGGCTTCCATAAAGCAGTAGGTAAAACGTTATTTGAGCACTTTGACACAGAAAATTTTAGATGATAAAAGTGTTCGCTGTTGTAATTACCTCCTAGATTTAACTCCTAATCTATTCTAATTTTAATTGGGTTTTAAGAAGATGTAAAAAAATTGCATAAAGATTTTACTTAGGGCAAAGAAAAGTTTAAAAGTTTTAGTTTTTATAAACTTAAGTCCAATTAGTTCCATGAGATGCTAGTTTACTCCAATGTTCTTCTGTGCAAGGTTATAAAGGAATAGGAAACTGTAAATTATATTATTCAATAGATTAATATTCTGATAGATTAATCAATCATATTAATTCATCCTTATAAATTAATTTTTTTGAGCTTTTTGTTGAAAATATGATAAACAAGCTTACAATAAGCGATAAGAAATTATTTGTAAAGATAGTAAGTAATCAGTCTATTGTGTACATAGAATTATAGAATCTATCCATACTAGAAAGTGTAATTTAAAAATAGAATTGATTACTTTTTTCTTGGCCCTCGTACCATTTGCATATAAAACGTAATCTCTTTACTCAAGAGTGAGGTTGAATAGAGGTTTATTTAAGAAATTATCATGATCTATTTTGACTGCGAACATGAAATTGTTGATATTAAGTTTGATCTAAGGAGGATCTATATCTACTTTTCTATATTCGGAAACATACACATTCTCTATATTTATTTTATAATTTTAATGATTACCATACTCATCCTCTATTCATTCATTTTATTTATAATAATCTTACCTTTGCCTACAAATGAAATTATCTATTTTTTAAGAAAAAGGATTTTTTAAAACTCAAATATTAATCATGCATAATTAATGATGATTGCTATTAATGAATTGTTTGCTTACGTTGTTCCAAAAGAATAACGCTATGAACGCTATAAAGCTTAGACTTACGATGCCTCCAAAAGATGATTTGTAAACATCATTTTTCTCATAATTTAAGCTAATTTTTGATCCAAAAATATCGAAATTCTAAATCCATTTTGATGAAAAATCCAACATTAGACTAACTTAACTCTTGTTGTAATTTGTTCTACTTTACTTTATCTATCAATCTATCTATTTAACTAAATCAATCAATTAATTATAGAAGAAAACTAAAAGAAACCAATGTATTAAAATATTAAAATATGTAAATAAATAATTGGTTTCTTCAAATATTATTAAAAAGACTTAAAAGTTAAATTATATAATGCATTTCTTAATCAATTCATTTATGTAACAATTTATTTTTCTTTCTTACAAACTATCTATTATCTTTATGAACTAACAAAAACAAATAAACCAAATAAGTTGTGGCTATTGTTCATTCTTTGCTTCTACTTACATACATACATCCATTAATTAAAATTACTTTTTTAAACAAGTTTGTTTTCTTCTTCAAGTATTAGTTTACTATTTCACAATCACCCACCCACCCACATACATAATCTTTTCCAAGATTAATTTGTCTTTGATATCTTTCTATAAGAGCAACTTAAATTATTTACAATTTTGTAAATCCTTTATCTCTTTAAATCATATATTATCTTTAAATCTCATCATTTTATTCAATAATAACTCTTTTTTATAGTTTTAATCAGAAAAGTTAATAAAAGTAATTTAGTGAAATTCATTTTTCATTCATTCATCACTATCCATCAACATAAATCAAATAAATGTAAGCAAATAAAAGGATCTGTATTTCCTTAACTTTAATCCCATTATAATCTCCTATTATTTAAATTAAGAGTTATGTTTTGATTTCGAGACACCATCAATTTATGAGGGTTACGGGATCATGAATTAATGAGGATTTAAGGAATATAATAGTTGGTTCATTTATGTGATTAATATGTTGGTTGGAGATCATTGTTATCATGGTTATTTTCATATTTAATTTTTTTTGTAAGAGGTTTTAGAAAAGAGTTGCACCCTTTGAGTAAATAATGGCAGTTTGAAATTTAATTTCAATTTCTTCATAAAAGATAAGTTAATTTAGACTCCCTATTTATTATTTTTTTCTTTTCTCAAAAATAACTGGATCTATTAATAATAATAATAATTAATTAATAATATCTAAATGTTAATAAATGCAAATTTTTTCTCATTAGAAAAAAAAATATAAACTTATTATTCGATTTTAATCCTTAAATTTTGAAGTCATAATTACAGTAAGTAGAGTAATGCTTCAATAATTATTAAATAAGTTCATAATTTTAATAAAGGATCTCATTAAGAATATACTTTCTATACACTATTATCTAAGATGAATTAGAGATAAAAGGTATGAACTTACTTACTCTCTCACTGATCTAATTTAGATATAGGATAAGTCAAAAAAAGCAGGATTTTGTGACATAGTAAAGAATGAAATAAATAAATATTTTGTCAAAAGTATGTTAAATTTATATATATCTCTTAATTAACTAATTATTATTATTATTATCATTTATCATTAGCTATATTATTTTGGAAAAAAATAATTAAATTAGAAAGAAATTCAGTAAAAAAATTAATATTCTTAATTTAGTTTATGTTATATTCCTTCTTATGATAGATAGAATAGATGGAGACCTTGATGAAGAATATAACATTAAATATGGAAGCATTACAAACAAGATATAATCAAAATAAAATATTAAAATAAATTTATTTCATGATAAAAAATGGAATAAAATATGATTTTGTAAATATATTCTTCTTAAATAGGTTATTTATTATTTTAATAAATCTAATCTTTTTCTTTTCTTCTTTGTTTATTTGTTTATTTGTTTTTATTTATTTAGAAAATTATTTTAATTAAATTCTACAAACTTAAATTATATTTATACATATATACACCATAAATAGATAGATGGATTGATAGATATATAGATAGATTGAATTATTTGCCATCTTCATTTTTAGAATAAAATAACTCTTTCAATTTTACAGATTTAAATGTGTGTCTTCTAAGTAAGTTAGTTTGATTGTTTGTTTGTTTATTTGGATAAGTTTTTAATTTATAATTAATATGATTATTACTAAAATTTATAGATAAATATTTTATAATAAATTACATATAAATATGGGTTTGAATATTTTACAAAGTAAGTATTTCTTCATGTCTTTTGGAAATGGAGCATATTTTATAGATTTGAAAGGATATTTATTATTAGATGATTATAATCTATGGGAATCAAATTATGAATAGCTTACTTAGATGAAATTTTAATAAAAAGATTAGGTTAATAATTTTTATTGTAAGTATGTGTAATAAATAGACTTAAGATTCATCCATTGAACAATCTATAAAAGTAGTTACTTATATTTTAGAGTAACTTATGCATTCTTTCTTCAATCCTTTGTTTGTTTGTTTGTTTGTTTGTTTGCTTTTTAAAGAAAATCATAGTCAGAGATAAAATAAATTCTAGTTGTAAATAAATAATTTCAATAATTGTTATTTTTACTATATAAATAAATATATTTGGTTAAGATTTCAAATAAAATTTTATTTCTGTATTCTATTATAACTTTTCAAAAATAGATATTAATTACACTTTATTTAATACTGAAAAATATTCTGGATATTTAATTTGGGACTAGTTCATAGATTTAATGTAATCGAAGTGCTAATTTATTATAGTGAAGTTTGAGGGAGAACCTATCATTATTACTTGTGAATGTTACTAATTATTAACAAAAACTATAGTTAATTACTTAGTAAGAAGGTAGTCATCCCTAGCTAGTTTGGCGGTATTCAAAATATTAATAAGATTGTTCAAAGTATTGATTGATTTTCTTTGATCTTTTCAAGTTACTTTTTGCTAATAATAACAGATGAGGCAAAATGAATTGGTCAAACTGGTAAAAAATATTTATATTTTTGTATTATGGAGTTAAATATTTAGTTGGCTGCTAGAATAAACTATAAAAAGATGATATTGGCTAAATACAATAAGCTATAATATTAGAAAGAAAGATAGATTGTATCTGTTATCCTCAATTTTTATTTACATACACAATTAAATCAAATCCTCAATTTTTTAGGTGGGAGTAAATTATTTTGTTTATCTTATATAATATTGGTGGTAGAAGATATAATATTACAAAGAAAGATTCAGTTCTTTTTATCCACAATTTTTACCTATTTTACTAATTAGGAATTTTTTATACACAAAGAATGGTAATAAAATCATTAATTTTAGATATGTAGGGAGGGAGGTATCTATTTTCTAAACATTCATATGCTATAAATTTCAAAATACTTCTATTGAAATTCATGAAACTTTTAAATAAAGAATTGAAAAATAATAAAATAATAATAAATAAATTTGGCACAAAATTGAAAGGAAATGAACTAGGAAGTGAAAGAAGAGGTAGAAACTCAGGAAGGTGAACAAAATTCTTAGAAGAAGACAAACTAATATATTGAATATCTATCAGTATTTGAAGAGTCGGAGCATAATCTTTCTAAATCTGATGAAGTTGTTGAATAAAAGAGTTCATTTATATTAGTGATATTTTAGCTAATAATGCTATTCATTGTGAATATATTCTTTGCCTAGTTATTTGCAATTTTGAGTAATATCATTTTGTATTATAAAAATATAACCGAAAGTAATGCTAACTTTTGTGAAAAAGTATGTATGACAATTTTTACTTTAATATTATTTGCCTTCGTTTTTACACTTCCTTGTGGAGTAATTTATATCTAAATAAGTGGAATAATTCAAATCATTGAGATGAATTCAATATTTAAATACTTATATTTTGATATCAATTACTTTTACATAACTTCCATACTGGTAATTACATACATCTAAGTTTGCAAAAGAAGAATATAGAGATTTAGTGATATCTTTAAGTTTGATTATTTTCTTGGAAAAGAGATTAGGAATACTATAACTATACCTGTCATTTTCTTAATTCATTAATTATTTCCATTAAAGGTCTTTAAAACAGATAAGGATAATGATTGTGATGATAAGGGATTACAATTATTTGCCTTCTATAATTTTACTGATAATTCTTTGCTTGATTAATAAGAAATCATTTAAAGACAGTTTTAGTATTTCGATCTTTAGACAAATCCTAACATTCTAAGTAAAAATACGTTGAAAATTAAGCTCAAAAACTTGGATGTAAGTATTGGTAATCTCTTCATACTAATAAGCTTGGTCTTTCTTAAATTAGTTTTTCTTTTTAAATATTTGACTTTCAAAAATGGTGATTTAAACTTGAATACTTTCGATATCATTTTTACTATTATGGTATACGTTTTCTCCATATCTATGTTAAACCTGGTGTTGAGTAACTCAGATTTGAAAAGCAAGACAAATAACATGCAATATTTAAATTCAATGATAGATTTTTCTAAAATCAGTAAAGATGAAATCTAAGAAAAACTTGATATAACTGATTCAACTAGTTTAGAAACATGGGATACAACACGCAAATATGCTTTATGTGCAAATCTAGAATTTCTTCAAGAGATTGAATATTCTTATCTATGCCTTCTAATTTACTTCATTTTCTTATTTATCGTTTTAGTAACCGAATTTGGAGAGTTTTATTGGATTATTTCAAAAGATTCTATGCTATTAGATCCCTAAATCATTATTGTTAGTACCTTCAATTTCATATTTTTAAGCTTATTCTTCTTCTTTAGAATATGGGAAGGATAGAAATTGAATGATACCTTCGGTAATTAAGAAGAAAGCATTGATTAAATCATAGATACTACAAAAGACTTGATAACTATGTTTGATGTGTACTTTAATCCTATATAATACACCCAAAAACATTAATTTTAGAATTCAGATGAAGAATAAGCAGTAGATATTAAAGTCAAAAAATATTCTATCTAAGGTCTTATAATAAGAAAAGTTAAGCTTTTAAGTTAGAATTATATTCAAAAACAAATTTAATTTTTAGGAAAAGTCTATAATGAAGACAGCAAATAGATTCTAAGAAGAAAAATATTAAAAAATATGGCTGAAAGTTTGACTAAAGTTAAGTAGTCTATTAATAACGATTCTAAAATATATTCATATAAATTCTTAAATTTATTTGAAGTTTCTTTCTTTGAAACATTATTAACAAACATTTTAGCTGCTGCCTCGTTTGCTCCCATAATTATTCCTAAATTTATATCATACTATTAGCCATAATAATACTAATAATGACTAACTAATAGAAGAACAGCTATAAAATAGAATATTATTAATTAATTTATTGTATCATAAATTGTTAGTTAATTTGTTTGTATTAGTTTCTATATTATAATATTATAACATTTTATATGGATTTAAAAATATATAGTTAGTTTACTTACTCACTTCTTTATATTAAATCACTTCAATAATCAAATATTTTTTATATACCCTAAATCCTCCTAATTCTCACCAACTTCACCAAGAAACTCATAGAGTACTTTATGGTGATAAAATGTTAAAGTTTGCCCTTTTCCTTTGTTCCTTTTTAGGCCTTAATTTATGAGGAATTACTGTATGTAAGTATATTATAATTGGTTCATTATTTGGATAATTAAGTAGGAGATTATTATTATGAAGGTTATTTTGATAACAAATATAATCTATTTTCACTTAAGATTTCACCCGAGCCAATTTATTCTCCCGATCTGATAAGGAATGAATTATTTCTAAAAGAATCTAATCTAGGAGATAATTAAAACTGATTTAATTGAGATAATGGTGTCTCTACCATAGTATTATTTATTGATCTTCCACTTTATTATTTCTTTACATTTTTATTTCCAATTCTATTACAAAAAGAAAGAAATTATAAATAAAAATATTTTAATTAATTAATTAATTTACAAATCTGATATTTCCAAAATTTTATTCATTTCATCTCCTAGTAGTTGAATTAGCTTTTAATTGAATCTAATTTTATTTTAAAAAATACATTAATATTTGAAAGAAGTAATAAAATAAAAGAAATATTTATTTTACTTATTGTCTCCTCCTTGATTTTGATGTTTAATAGCTTCATATGATTCATATAGCTTTTAATATGCTGAGACAGTATCGAATTTATCAATTTTTTTTGTCAGAGGTTTTTTGAAAAGTGTTGCAGCCTTAGAAACAAGAATAGCAGTTTTGAAGTTTAATTTCATTTTCTTCATTGATTGCATGTTAATTTTAACTCCTCCTTTATTTTTCTCTTTTTTCTCTCTCATATGTTCAATCATCTCTGCTCTAGAAAGCAATTCTTCATTGTTTTAGATCGATATTATTGGCTTTGGGAAGAAGTTAAAAAGAATCTCCTGGTTTCTATCCAAGAAGAGTGCTTTGAATTTTTCTAATTCCTTGATTCTATTTAAAATTGTAAAAATATCAAGATCCTTTTTCATCTATTTATCAGCCTTATCTAATAGTAATACTTATTCAGTGCGGAATAATTTTCCAAAAGACATTTTATGCAGAAAGAATTTAAAGGTCATTTAAATGCTCTTTTATCTTTTCAGTAGGAATTCAAATTCTCTAGTCAAGAAAGATTTTTTATCTCTAAATCCTAGTCCATCAAATAAACCTTTAGTTATTAAAGGAGTAGCACAAGATTTCGTAGGAGATTATTGCTCACCAACAGATTATTAATCTCTGAGAAGGAAAGGAGGCTCATTATTACTTTTCAGGTGTTAGAACATTGCTTGATTTGAGTTCATTGAATTTAACTCTGGACTTCTTCTAATATCATGTGTCACTATTGGAGACTATTTAAAGTTAATGCTATCCTAGTTCTCTTATTGATTCTCTTTTATCTCAGCTTATTACTTGTAGATTTCTCCATCGTTTACTTTGCTGTTTTCTTCTTATTCACTGTTATCTTTATTTTTGTATTAAGCTTTGTTTTTACCAACAGGTGATTCGGGTGTAATGCTCTCATTCATAACATCTTTAGACTCTACTTACTCCATTTTGCTCTTCATATTTTCATAGAATTAGTTTGTGTATTATTTTTATCTAATTTTATTCTTATTCTCATTCTCTTCTAGTTAAATGTCATTCACAGTGCTTGTGAATCCTTTTTCATTCATTTTCGAATTTCTCTTCTATTCTAGTTTTTATTTTCTTTCTTCTATTATTGATTTTATCTTATCTAAAGGCATCAATCCATCTTCCTCACGTGTAGTCACTGTTCTTTTATTATTCTTCTTTCTCTCAATCACCTCTGCTTCTTTTAATAAATCATTTTTTAAATTCGGAATTTCTATTGATATTTAATCTCTCTGTACAACTTTAGATTGTCTTTTTAATTTATTTCCTTTCGGACTACTATCTTCTTTATTTTTATCTTTATCTTGGTTCTAAGGAATGGATTAATTTAATGAAGAAGATCCTGCTACTACTGATGAAGCTGCCGCTGATAGATCTGCAGCATCCTTTTATTACTCACCCTCTTCTTCTATGATTCCATCTTTTTCTAGCTTGTATTATTCAAAAATACTTGATTTTTTAGCATTTAGACCTTGTTATGATGGTAATTCTTATTTTTCCTTTTAATCATTATTTTTCTTTTTCCTTTGATAGCTAAACTCGAAATCATAGATCTTGGTTGCTAAAGAAATGGAGTAGACGTATTCATTGTAGTAATTAACTAAAATAAAGAGAAATAAAATGGTTTATTTAAGTTGCACAATTAATTAAAACAAACATATTAAATTTGCTTACCTATAATAGCAGTGATTAAAATAAATACTTAAGTAAAACCACCGATGTATGACAGAATATCACTTATCTTCATGAAAGATCTGCTTATTGTGTAAGAAATCGAATCTTTTCTGATAAAAAAATCTGCATACACAGAAGTCGTATTTCCAATAACATACTGCTATCTCAGATTACCCCCAATGTATGACATGAACGACTCAGTTTGAATATCCTCAAAAGGTAGTAGACTTTAATCAGTTTGAACAGTATTTTCAGTAAAATAAATATCTGCTGTTGTGTATGCCTAAATTAAATATTTGATAAATGGATGAATAAGATAAAATAGAATTATTACAACGTTCCTTTGGATCGAAAATATGATTTGATCTTCTACGTAGCTGCTCATAAAGTTTTCACTCTCTAATGGATTAATTAAGAAATTGTTGATATACATAATAAACCTAACATTTGAATTAGCTGCAAAGTAGTCAGTTATTTCTTTGTCCGTTGCACAAGTAGGCTTCCATAAAGCTGTAGGAGAAATCTTATTAGAACATTTGCTCACAGTAAATTTCCAATGATAGAAGTGCTCGCTATTGTAATTACCTCCAAGAGTAAAATTCTAAGATATTCTTTTAAATATTTTTCATTTAATACAGTTTCATGAAAAAACTAATTTAATTTAGTTTACTGAGGACAAAGAAAATTTTGAAAAGAAAAGGTATTGAATCTTTCTGTCCAGTTTAATCCATGTGAAGGAAGATTGACGAAATGATCTAAAGTACATTTTTCCAATTTCGCAGGATACTTTTTTATAGTAAGAGTAAGTAAATAATTTCTTTAAGAAATTGACAGAACAGCATTATTGATCTATTTGATGATAAATAACCTTCTTAAAAAGAAAATAGAAAATATTTGAAATTTACTTTATTTTTAACTTTAGTACCATTCTAGAATGTAACATAGTCTCTTAACTCTAGAGTAAGGTTGAACAAAGGCTTGGTCAAAAAATTATCCTAGTCTATTTTAACTGCGAACATAAAAGTAGATGAATCGAATGAAATTGGAGGTGGATTCGCATCATATAACTTAGTCACATAAGCATTTACGCTTTCTATTCAATCATTTATTAAGAAATATAATGACATCTACTCAATTATTAAAATAATAAAGTTACCTTTTTTCAAAAATGACTGGATCTATTAATAATTTTAAAATTAAAAAGTTAATAAATGAATTATTTTTATCAATCAATCAATCAATCATCTTTAAGTATATTTCTTACATTACTCCAAAAAAAGATTCCAATGAATGAACCAAAAATGAGACTCATGATGCCACCAATAGAAGTTTGATAGACATTGCTTTTATCATAATTTAGACCCACATTAGAGCCAAAAATGTCTAGCTAACATAATACTCTTTACACAAAATTTGGCATTTTAAATAACTTTTAAATCTGCTAATCTATCTATTAAAAAATCTAATTTCTACTTATTAACTTATGTTTGTTTATTTGTTTATTTTTCTTCTACTTATTAACTCAATCAATATAAACTTTTATTGATATTAAAAACTAACAGCCCATAAGAATCTTAGAAATAGGTAGAAGAAAGGAAGCAAGCACATAATTAATTTACTTGAAGAAAATCGAATTAATACGTTGTTTTAAGTGAATTAAATAAAGTTGATAAAGAAATATAAATAAATAAATTGATTGATTGATTAATTGATGTAATCATAAAAGGGTTAGTTAATAATTAGTTAATTAGAAAATAAAAGTAAGCATTTTTAGCGGATTTAAATTATTAAGCTAATAAGCCATTGATTACACGAATTAAAGTAAGGCCTTCGAACTATTATTAAAAAATTTCATAATTTTTATTTGAGAAGCTCATTATGATTATTCTTTCAGTTCATTATTATTTAAGTTAGATTTTTAGTATCTATCTACATCATTTTCATCATGGTCTTTAAAGAATGAAATGTGACGTGCTGGATTCTTCACTAAATGCTCTTGTGAAAAGAAGGATATCTTCGGATTCTTAACAGAGGTATCTTAATATTACGATTATCTTTACAAAGCATGCTGGTTTTGAGTTTAAGATAAATTACTCTCTGATTCTATTTTATTTGTGGAGGTTAGCGGCTACATTTAAATACCTCTTACGTATGTAAGCTTCTTTTTCGATTTGGTAGATATCCTGGAATATTAAAAGAATAATTTCTATCGTTTATTTATTTGTATATAATTTTATTTACATCTAAGATATTTTGAATATTTGGGTCATCTCATCTCCTAAAAGCTTAATCAATTTTTTATTAAACCTATTTAAGTTAAATAACTCTTTTATAAATATTTCATCATATTTTCCAAAAAATTTAAAAATTCTCCACATAAAAATTATATAGTATATTTCTTTTGAAAAATAAAAAAATAATCACAATTTAAATTGACTTATTTCTTTCTTAAAATTAGTGAATTAATGAATGAATCTATTATAGAAATATTAATAAACCAATCAATCAATAAATGATAGAATAAATAAATCATTAAATAATTGATTAATAGATTGATTTTGGAAGAAACAATATTTTCTAATTTAAATGAAGAAATAGTATTTTGGAGATGTAATAAAAATAAAGAATTTACTCGGAGTCTTCACTTTTGCTGATAGTTTCGTATGCCTCATAAAGTTTTTAATAGGCCCACATACTATTGAACTTCTTTACTTACTTATTTAGAGGCTTTTTAAATATGTTAGCTGCTTTTTTTATTGTTTAGATTGTTCTCAAATTTACATTGAGCTTTTTAGAAAGCTTTTGCTTTGATTAAGAGCTATTAGTATTTTCATTGTCTTTAAATGCTAGCTATTTTACACTTCTTTTAAATTTTTCAGTAATTTCTGCTAAAGACAAGTTTTCATTCTTTTCTTCTATTAAGAAGATCGGTTTTGGGAAGAAATTAAATAGGGTTTCTTGATTTTTATCAAGGAAGATCTGTTTAAATTTGTCAATTTGTTTTAATTTGTTGAGGATATCAAATATGTCTAGTTCCTTTTTCATTTACTTGGTAGCTCTATCAATGAGTACATTCATGTTAGATTTAAAGAGCTTGCCGCAAGTGAGCTTATATAAGAAATAATGAAAAGAAATGCTTATGCTGGTATCTCTTTTCAATAAAAACTGAAATTCTTTATCTAAAAACTCTTTTCTATCTCTCAAGCCTAGTTTTTCTAAAATATCTTATCCCCACTAAGTTGTATTTCTCTTTTAAGTTGCCATACTCAAACTAGTCGTGTAGCCTCTATTTATTTCAGCCTTTGTTGAAGGTAAACGTCCAATTCTTATTTGTTTTGGAGAATCATTAGACATTTATTATTAGGATAAAATTGTATTTTCATTGTTTTAAGATTATTTTTATTCTTTTTCATTTTAAAATTCATTTTGCTCATCTTGAATCTCTCGAGGTGTTTCTGGATTGATTGAATCTTTCTTTACTAAAATAGGACTGATTTTCTTAGAATTACTCTTAGTGAATTTAAATATATCTTCTTTCGATTGATTATTAAAGAATTTTTGAGAAGGAAGTTATTATTGAACATTTAAAGAATCAGAATTTGTTTAGCAAGCCATTACAACAGCAGTAAATGAATTTAACTACTCTGCTTCTTATTTGAACCCACTTGAGGATTATTTAATTCTCTCTTCTTTAATTTTATTCTTTCTCTCTAAGCTTTAACTCTTTGGCTTATTTGATTAAATAATATCTATTAGCTCTTATAAGGGGACTAGCCCTTCTTATTCTCTTCTCACTATTTTTTATCCTTTTTTCATTGGAGTCAGAGCAGACATTTTCTTCTTAATTTTGAGAATATTCTCTTCTATTTTATTTTCATCTTTGTATTGATCAAATTAGTTTAATTGAAGTGATACGTTTTCTGATTTAATATTCTGAGTGCAATTCAAAGAAGAAGAGTGTAACTATAGCTTAAGTTATTCTTTACTTTATTAGCTTACAAATCCTCTCTTTTTCCTCACATAAGGACTACTTTAATTATCCTCCACCTCTTCTTTAAATTACTGATTCGGAGGAGATTTGTCTTAAGAAATATCCAGCGTTTTCACTTTATTTATTTGTTTATTCTTCTTTTAGTCCTATTTCTCATCAAATTTAAAGTCGTATATTTTATTGGCAAGAGTAATCAAATAAACATACTAATTATAAAATTTAACTATTTTAAATAATTAATTAATTAATACATTATTCTTCTTCTTTTTAATACTAAAAATAAGTTAAATTTACCAATAAATGCAGATAAAACAATAAATAGCTATGAAAATCCACCAATATAAGAGATGATTTATCCTAATTTCTAATAACTCCTATTAATTGTGATAAGAATAGGATCTTTTCGAAAGTAAAAATCAGCCAAAATATCTGAAGTAATGCCAACAACATATTACTATCTAAGATTGCCAATTTCATATCTAAGGAATGTTTGTTTTAAAAAATTATTATAAGGCATAATACTTTCATCAGAATTAATTTAATTCTCAGTTAAATAAATATCAGCAGTTTAATATGCACCCTTTTAATTGAAGATAAATTAATACTTTTAAGACATTTTGACAAAATTTACTGCATTTTTTTGAATGGAAAAGAATATAGAATCTTAAAGAAAGTTTTGTAAATAGTCAGAAGGTTAAATAGGATTGATCAAATAGTTGTTTATATATATCATAAATCTAATATCTGGTTTGTTTAAAAAATATTCATCTTATTCAACCTAACTTGCACAAGTTGGTTTCCAATTTGTTTCATTTTTAAAGTCATCTTAATTACATTTCATTACTGTAAGTTTTGAATGGTAGAATTTCTCACTATTGTATGTACCTCCAAGCATATATGAATCTTCTAATCTTTATTTGTTTATTTCAAATTATTATCTTGATATAATAAATCATTTCAATCCACTTAAATCAATATTATTATTAATTATTTAATAGCACTGTAGTATATACTCAATCAGGATAAAATATTTATAACAATTATTTTTAATAGGCTGTAAAAAGCCGAACATAAATAATTTCCGAAGATAAAATTATTGAATGTAGATTGATAAATATGATTGCAGTGTATAGAGTAATAAATATTTATTTGTTTACCTTGGACAAAGGAAAGAAGATAGGTTAGCTTATTTATATACATTCTCCCAATTAATATTATATCGAGGTAAGTATTTCCAGTGGTCTTCTGTACAAGGGATTAATTATCTTTTGTGCTAATTAATATAAAACAACAATAAATGTAATTAAATAATACTAGTTTTAAAATTTTATGTTAAAATTCATGTACTTTATTCTTCATTTTAGTCCCATTTGAATAAGTGATATATTCTCTAGTTTCCCAAACAACATTAAAGATAGGTCTTTCAAGAAAGTTGTCTTATTCGAGTTTAACAGCAAACATATACCCATTTTTATTCAATTCTATAGGAGTAGGGTCAGTAACAATCTCTTTATATGTTTCAACATAAACAATATCTATATAATAAATATTAATGAAATAGCTGCTGATTAATATACAAATAAATATTGAATTTGTAATAAATCGAACCAACTTAATCTTGCTAATATTAAACCTTAAAGAAACACAAAAAGGATCAAATTACTTTTCTAAATGAACTATATAATCTAAATATTTTTTGTAAAATAAATGATTTAAAATCTATCTTTATTTCTGATCTTATATATGTATTTGATAATTTTTTACAGCATTCCAAAAAAAGATGCCAATAAAACTGAGAAAAGCGATGCTTATTATCCCACCAAAAGAAGTTCTGAACCTATTATCTTTATTGTAATTAAGTGAGACTTCAGACCCAAAAAAGTCTAGCTATTATATTACTCTTTAGAATATCATTAGTAAGTAATAAATTGTTTAATTGCAGAAAGTACTTCTACTAACTAACTTAATTAATTAATCACTTTTCTTATTAGTTTATAGTTCTGAGTTAATTACCGTAAGTAATCGCTTCATTTTGTGAATTAAATCAATCAATCACCATTCACTCAATCAATTAAACAATTAAACAATTATTTTTAGAAATTACTAATTTATCGATACCTTACTGATTTTTGTTTGCTTTTAGGCAGATTAAAGATATTAATATTAAATCAATAGCTGATATTTGATAAAAGTATGTTAAAATATTAAAGAATTAGTAATAGATTATAATCAAAAATAAATATGATCATATAAGTGATAGCTAGCTAGCTATCTAACTTTAAGTAAATAATAAATACTATAGACATACAATATTATTTTACTAATTATCAATCAACTTAATAAGAAATTCATTTATTTAATCCTAAATATCAATAAAATTCATAAGAAATTCATTTATTTTACAACTCTTGAATTAAATACCTACTTATTTTACATCAAAGATCATTCGATTTTGATCTATCTTTTATTTATTTATTTATTTATTTATTTATTTCATTTTTGTTATTATAAGATGATGATTGTGGTGATTAAGTGGGAGGGTGAGGGGTGGGTTAGTTTAAATTTTAATTAAAATTTTTAAATAATAAAATAATTATTTGGTTAGGAATTAGTTTCTAATTTGAAAATCGAAACAAAAGTAATTAAGTAAGTAAGTAATCTTGAGATTTTTATTATTATTATAATTATAATTATTATTGTATTTATTATTTAATATACTTTTTATTATTATTATTATTGTAATATTCATACATTCAGTCAATTAAAACTGGTTAATTTGTTATTAAATTGCATTTATTTTTAATTTGAAACTATCGTTTATATCGTTCAATTCTCTTTATTGTTATCGTTGTCATCAATAAGATTGTAAAAATCTTCACAAAAGTAGAGAAAGATTTAACTACTTATTGAGCAAAAATTATTAATGAAAGGCTTGTCTTCTTCTGATGAATTTTATAGCATGATATTTTTTATCTTTTCGTAATCTAGAAACTATTTTTGTTTATAATAAATAATAAATATTATTAATTTTTATAAATTGAATTGAACAATGAATAAATAAATAATAAAGAAAATAGAAAAATGATTAAATTACTTATCCTTCAGCATCATATATTGGTTGTTTTGGCAAATGATAGATTATTTTTTATTAGAATGTATTGTTGCAGATTTCCATTATATTCTCTAAGATCGAGACTTCATCATTTTTAAGGTGAAATTTAGGTATTGGAAATGTCCTCTTGTATTGATCGGTTGTGTTTATTTATAAATATTGGGTTTGATTGTAGATTTTAAGAGGATCTTTAGTGTTTAAGCCTACATTAGAATATGACTCGAGCAATTAAGTTCTGAGAGAAAGAGAAGGAGGATTAGCTTAGTAACTTTTTACGTAAGCATCGTTGTTTGTTAAGATGGTACCTTCATCTAATAAAACAAAGATATGATCAGGATTACTTTCTACTAAATCTTAACTAAGAATGTATCTTCCACTTCTATTTATGCCTAAAATAATAGGCTAAGGAGAGCCTAATAATCCCATTAGATTCTCAGGTAAGGTGTATACGATAGGATAAGGCCATTGAAATGGCATTAATAAAGCTTCAAAACAAGCTCTATTTTAATTAAAGATGAATGAAGGGTATGTTTTTATTAATTTTAATATATTTACATTGATTTTGTTAGGAAGCAGAGATTTGTGCTGACAAAGATTACATGTTATTCTTGTAAAATTGCAAAGAGTATGAATAAGAAGTTAGAAAACGACAGAGCACTGATAGGGCCAATCATACTCCAACTAAGACTTTTTTAACGAAAATTCTAATGAGCAGGAAGGTTATATGAAAATGTTCCTTATTAATCCATGTTGAATTTATAATCTTTTCCAAGGTTTCTAAGCTCTGTTCTTTACCATTATTTTAAATATTATTCAATGATTGTGGATAAAAGGATTTAAACAGAATCGCTGTCTATCTCAGTTAGCATGTTCTCTTTGCTGACAGTATGCATTTTAAATTATCTTTCTACCTTTATAGAATCTTAAATCAATGATAAGAGGCGGCTGAAGAGATCATAAAATGGGAAGTAGCTAACAAAGCAAAATACTTTTTGAACTCTCCAATAACTTTTCTTTTTGCTATCATCATCACTTGTCTATTTTTAAACATAGGATTAATCACATAAAAATCTACCATTAAAAAGAAATTATTTTTATTTACTATTTCTATGTAGTCACGGATTTGTAGGCAGGTGAAAAAGAGGACTTTATTAGGATTAACCAGTTTGAGAAGGTCATTCTTTTGTTTCTCTACCTAAACTTGCTTAAAATTCTCCTAACTGCGCATTTTAAAGAAGAAGAATCTATCATACATTCCATGCTTAGTCGGAGGTATAATAATCTATTAAATTGAATGAATATCTCCATCTATCTTCTTCACTTCCAATCCATAGGGAAAGGCATACTCTGACACTTGTTTCTTAACCAAACTTTTAATAAATAATCATATTAACATTAATACAAACCAATTTAAAAAATTAAAATTACTCAAAAGGATCATTTTTAGAGTGATTAACCCTATCAGAGAAGCTGTACAGTAATTTGCCTGGAAGTAAAACTCTATCTGCCCCCATTTTATCAACTTCTTTGACATCATTTTTGTCACATCCCAAAACAAAGAAGTGACTAAAAGGCTAATACATATCTGCATCTTCTGAACATTTAGGTGAAACACTTCCAGAAGAACTTTCACTGCTTTTTAAATCAGGTTTAATTTCCAATATTTCCTAATCTTAAATTTAATTATTCCTTAAGCTATTTTGTCCATTAGAAGGTATTTAAGTTTAGCTATTTATACTGCCTTGGCTTTCTTGACATTTTAAAGTTTCTGTATTAATATTTATAATATTATCGGATGTAGGAGAGTAAACTGAAACACCCTTTTGGCGAACACCAGCAGCTTAATCAGAGTGATTAGTAGCCAATGTTATGACTCCATTAGAAGATGCTTTTTCAGTAGGAGTTAACTAACTATTATTATTGATTGATTTTGTATGTCCATTGTGGCCATGATAATGAATCCCCTTAGGTTAAAAGCTGATTCTAGCTGCCTTATCAGAAATGCTAGAGGATTTCTTTTTCCTGATTTCAATTAAATTTAATTCCTCTTATTCAACCTTTTTTAAAATATTTAAAAATTAATCAAGTAAGTAAGTAAAACATTTTGTTTGAATAAACCAAAGAATGATAAATAAATAATATTTATTTACATTAAAAAACTATGAAATGAAAGATTATTTTTCATGTTAAGTTTCACTTATTCCAATCATATTTTTTTTATTCTTTAATGTTTTTGAGTAAAAATTATTATGTAAGTGAAAATTATGATGATTTATTTATGAGAAAGAAATTTTTGAGTTTAATTTTTAAAAAATCAGATTGGATAAGATTGTATGAATGTATGCAATATTAGAATAAATTTGATAAAGAAAGGCATTTTGCCTTATGACAATTTAATTAAAAGATTTAAAATCAGATTTAATAAGATTAGTCGATTTATTCATAATCTGAGTCTAACAAAAATTTATTAAATCTTTTTACCTCATTGAGTTTGAGACGAAATAAATTGCCACTTTCTTCTCTGGGTCTTTAAGGTGAGGGGCTATTGCTTTTTTCAATTGGATTATCACACTCTTCTGTGTTCTCTTGTATGCATGGGATTGAATATGTATTATTCTCCATTACTTTACTTGTATATTTTATTGCTACTATGCTCTTTGCTATTGTCTTCAACAAATTAGGATCTTTTTTAAAATTAAAACCATGTAAATATTATAAATTAAGTAAGTAAGTAAATCAACAATTCAATATTATTTTTATAGAATTAAAAATCTAAATTCTATTATTTCTTCAACTTCTATGTGTTGTCCATAAAATGATTAATCATTCATTCACTAACTTAAGGTGTGTAATCTAATGCAGGTAATAAATTAATTAATTTGACTTCTTAATTGTTAAATTTTTAAATATTTTATCATATACTAAATACTTATGTTTCTAACGTATTTTATTTATTTATTTCCTCTTTTAGAATTGAATCGATAAACCAATAAATCAATTAAGCAAGTAAGAGGTAAAATTTAATTGTTTGTTTGTTTGTATTTATTTATATATGTATTTATTGGTGATTTTTGAATAGATTTTGAAGAAGTTGATTTGTTTTATCTAGTATAAATGAAACCTAAATAAAGTAAAATGTAGAATTTCATTGACTTTGAATTGCTTATATTTATTTATACATGCATATTGATTTATTTACCTAATTCTTTTTAATATTGAGCTGATTTTACTATGTTTGATAAATCTTCTTCTACTACACTAAGCATTGTTCTTTATAACTTTGGAGAGTCAATGTAGCTTTAGTTTTTTGATGATTAAGAATCCACTTTCAAATTAGGGCTCCTTCTCTTTCTCTCTGAGCTGAGAGAGTTGCTATCATCACTATCTTTATTATTTTGCAATTCTTTTAATGCCTACTGTTTAGGTGAACTCACTGTTGTTAAAAATAGATGGTTTAATTATTGGCTAATTTAGTAAGCTAGCTGCTAATGTAATATTCAGAATCTCATAAAATTTAAAAATAATATGGTTTAATTTTGAACTAAGATTTAATTTAACTATAAATTTTATAAGCATTTTTAAATTAATAATCTTACTTTTACGCAATGGATTGTTTGCAGAAGCATTCTTTTATAATTTAAGCTATTCATCTTAATCTAATGCGAACTCTCCATCATCGAATTTCGAGATGTCATTCATACTTTTTGCATTTGAAAATTGAGAATTTTATTCTGGGTTATTCGTTCTAAGTTGAGCTGAGTTTGTAATTGAGTTTCCATTTGTATGCTTAACAGGACTAGAAGTCTATATGTCCTTTATTTTTATATGTAATTGCCTTTCATTCTCCTTGCTTTTGAATAATGATTCTTAAAGCTCGCGGATTTTTAAATTCTATGTTTAAATGGTTTCTCTCAGTTTATTCATATCTTTAGCCATTTCTACGTTCTTTTCCTACTCAAACTTGAGTTACTAATATTTTATTAAATGAAAGTGAGTATGTTTAAATTCTTTTAAGCTTATGAGCTTAATGCTATCTTCATTTGCTTGTTGATTTTATTGGTCTTTTTGCTTGCTTGTTTGCTTGATTAGTTGCTTAATCCTTGTTTCTTGTATGTATTTATAGGTACTTACTTGTATTAAGCAAGCAAAGTCTAAGAAAAAAAAAATAAACTAGTTGTTTAGAAATGAATTACTTTTTTAAGTTATTCTATCATATTCTTGAGTCGAGAAACATGGCCATCATTTTTCTCTACTAAATTCTGCAATATGGATATCTTATTATCTCTATTCTTGATATCGCTTATATAGTCAGCCATATTTTTTATTAATTTCTTCTCTATTTTTCTATGGAGTGTTTGTTTGTTTGTTTCTTTCTTTCCTACTTTATTTCTTGTCTTTTTATATTAACTCCTATTCCTCTTCTTTCTTTCTTTGTTTTTTTCTTACTTTTTTATCTATTTATCTATTCACTAAAACTATCAAGATGAATTATCTTGATTTTCCTTATCCACTTCTAATTATAAAAATATTAATAATTATTTATTATTTCTTAACTATTAATGTATAAGCTTCAATGCTTGCTTGCTTGATGCCTTTCATTACTTTATTAAAAAACTGATTAAATTAAGACATTCACTAACTCACTCATTATCTATCTTTTCTTTACCATCATTCATTCATTCAATCAATCAATCTTATCTTTTTCATTTTTGATTATTTTATTAATTTTTTCATTCATATTTTTCATGGGTTGTATGTACTCAATAACTTGCTATGTTTAGTTGTTATTTTGAATAGTAAAAGCCTTTACATAATTTTGTAATCAAAATAGTGATGAATTAATTGATAAATAATAATGATAGAACTAAATATTAATTATTTATTGATAATAAATTTTTTTCTGAAGAAATAAAGAATCCTTACTCTTCTATTAATCCAATTTTAAATCCACTTGATTATTAATAATTTTCACTGTATTTTAGCCAAAAAACATCCATTCATTTTATAGTATTTAATTATTTGAGGCAATTTCATATAATTTTACCACATAAGATTTAATCAAAATATTATTCATCAATTAACCTGAAATATTTTCACTTTTCTCTCAATACTAAACTTACAATGTATATTAGCACTGAATTCTTCTTTTCTTTCCTTTCACTAATTCATTAATAAAATTTCTTCTATCTTTCTTCTCTTCTATTTTATTGTAACTATTAGTGATTATTTTATTTTCTCCAAATAGCTAAGTAAATTTTTGAGAAAGAATCAATAATTATAAATTTTATCTTGTCTGATTGAACATATAATTAGTAAAAGATAAATTTAAATTAGCACTATAATCTCTACAAAATTGATTGCTTATTTCTCCATCCTTTCTATTTTTCATTTATGTTTTAGATAATCATATTTCCGAATAATTAATTAATTAACATATATATTATATTAACGTTATTTCAAATGGATATTTTTATACTTCCTTATTAGTCATAAATAAAATAACAGAATTCAGCTATTAACAAACTTTTATTTTTAAATTAATAATCAAATTAAAGAAATTTATCTTCACTCTATTAATTTTTTAACTTTCTAGCATCATTAATTTTATTTATTCTAAATTTTATTATAGTTTATATTAAATTTAATTATTTTTATTTATTAAAGCAAATTAAGAATACATTCATTCATTTTTATTAAATTAAATTTTACTTTGAATTTAAATTAATTTCATTATAATTGATTGCCTTATCCTAAGTCTAAACATAAACAAGAATTATATGTCTGTTTTAAAATTAATTACTTTCTAATTTCTAATAAAAAATTATAAAATATTACTTAAATCCTTCCTCTCATAATAATTTTAACCTTCATATTGGGAAGTGAGCTGGATGTTAAAGACAAGAAGGAGGTAGTCACTTTTTATTGTTAAAAAAATCATCCTAGTCAATATCTCATCTAAAAATTAGATTTTTAGAGTTAAAGATAAATTAGTTATATTTTTTTATTTCTATTCTAGTTAATATAGTTATAAATACCAACATAAAACAGTAGCAGATATTATTATGAAATAGCCAGTCAAAATGAAGGATCAGCCAGAATAAAATAAAATTTTTGTCATGTTTAAGAATCTATCTATCTATTTATCTATTTATTTTGATTATTTAGATGAAGATAAAATATTCCTTTGAACTTAAATAAAGAAATAAATACTTTAAATTTAAAAATGTTTGTATGAAAATTAATAGTTAGGAAATAGATAGATTATTGGAATGAGAGAGTGAATATTAGTTAAAACAGGTAATAAAACCAATATAAAAAGACTAAAGGATATTAAAAAAGATAGATTTAATTTAATATTAATCTTTCTGCCAATAGATATTTCTATTTTATTATAATTATTTTGTTTTTATTATAATTAAACTTAATTTTAATGAAAAATCTTAGTTAATATGAATATAACTTGAATCTATTCCTCTTTTTTAACAAATTAATTTATAAAAATATCTATCTTTAAATAGATATATTCATAATAGCCTCAAAGTAAAATGTGTAATTTTTTAAGATACATTTTCATCAAAGTAGAATTAACAATTCTTTTACTAAGTAACAAAAAACTAAATATTTTTATTGGTTTCTTCTTTCTTTATATCTTTTAATTTTTCAGATATCCTTAATCCCAAAAGACTGTTAGGTTACTTAAAGCTCTTAATCCATTGTATATTCATTTAAGAAGAGGGGGAGCAATTAAATTTTTATTAGCGTTAAATTAGAGATTTGTTGTTGAATTTTTCTTTTCTTTTTCTTGAAAATGTTTATAAAATATTGCAAATAAAGGATATCTCTATGCACTATTAAATTAATAATCCAAAACTTTCTCCAAAAAAGATAATTAAAAGAAATTCATTATTTTCAGCAAAAACTTAGACTTAATACCAATTTAAACAAACAATTAAGAAAGAAAGAAATATAATGGGTTAAGGATTGTGCAAAAGCGGGAGCGACTAAACTTTAGAAGTTAAGGAAATGTTAGAGAAGTTAGATGAGGTAAAGAATTATGAGAAGATGAGGACTTACAAGGGATTGAAGAGTATTTACTCCAATTTGCCTGATTTGGTTTATAGGCTTTATCCTAAACAATTTGATGATTTCAACAAGATTATGGAGTACTGCAAGAATTTGTAAAAGCCAAGAAATTATTTCTTTGCATAGCTGATTTACTCTGTATGTCTAATTCAAGTAGAAGAATACGACAAGGCTGAGTAGATCTTGTTTTCGTTAATCAACTAGTATCCTGGATTTGGACATCCCTATTTCTACCTAGGTAACATTTAACTCATAAAAGACTCTAGAAAAAACGCATCGGAGTTCTACTATAATTGCATCACTCTAGACCCTACAAATAATGAAGCTATTCTTCTTTATGATTAGTGCAAAATTAAAGTTTTTGACCCAGTTTATGATGACATACTAGAAAAGCCACCAAACTTAGCTTAGGAAGTAAAAGTGCTAGAAGAGAAGGCAAAGCAAATACATAAAAACGATAAAAAGTGCTTCTAAGCTTTTCACATAATATCTTCTAATTACTAATCATTTTCTTCTATCAGAGAATGCAATAAGTACTTAAAATTGCTACCAAATTGTTATGGTGCAAATATAAAAAAGGCTTAAATCTACATGACAAAATATGATTTCGAAAAAGCTATCCAATTCTTCAAAAGAGGGATGGAACTAAAACCACACTCTTGGGTGCCTCTCTCATCGTTTGCAATAATTTATTATATTTAGAATGAGCTAGACAAATCTCTAAGCTATTGCAACAAGATAATAGAATCGCAAGCTCTGATGAATGAAAGCAATAAAAGAGCCATGCAAATAGCAATAAAAATAAAGATTCTATGCTTACAAGCACTAGGAAGAGTGGATGAATCTCTGACCGTGTGTAACACTAACCTTCAGCAAAGCAATTATGAAAAGGATTTTCTTCTTTTGAAAAACTAAATCCTAGTTGTGATGGAGAAATTCAAAATGTCATAAATAGTTACATAACAAATAGAAATACAAATCCAGAAACAGTAAGAATTAAGGAAATCGTAATTAACCCTTCTTGCTTATGAAAAGAATTTGAAAGAAGAAATGGTAATGAATCCAAGAGAAGTATTTTTGGATTTATACTTTGATTCAGATTGAAAAACTGAAGTATACATAGAATTCATTCTATTTGCTTATCTAGTTACTTAGATTATTTACATTATCAATTAAAACCAATAACCCAATTAAAAAAAACTATACATTATTAATTTAAATAAATAACTCTCACACACAGGAATTCTCTTAATAAATGATTATATTTATGAAGACTAAAGAATAATCAAATCAATAAACAATTATCTATCTATATATCTATCAATTAATCAACTAACTTATGTTTATATTTATTTTCATTGCAGATTTAATTTACCAATTTCCTAACAATTTATTTTATGTATTACTAGACAAAAAAACAATCCATTAGTAAATTTATTTATTGCTTGTTTGTTTATTTATTGATTTGATTAATAATAACAACACTTTACTTGAATTAATTATTTATTTATTTAGATAGATTGATTGATAGATTATTTTTAAACTTTTACTTGAATTGGTTTAGTATAATTAGATGATAATTAATAAAAAATTAAATGAGTAAATAAATAATATACATATAATTTTATATTAATACTATCAATGAATAGATAATATCTATCTAACTATATCTTCTATCTTAAAGTATAATTAATTTATTAAATTACTTATTAAATGATATAAAATATAAGACATATAAATATTTACTAATTTTAGGTTAATTACCTATTTCCTCTAATTTAAGGAAGAGAATCTTCCAAATTTCTCAAAAATTATTTTAGTTAATAAAAAAATAAATTAATGTAAAATAAATTGATTTATTTTGCTCCGATAATATTAATTGCAGTAATCTCTATTATTTAATATTCATAATCTTTGATGATTACAAAGTTAACCTACAAATAAATAAGTATTTCATTAAATTAAAATATCTTTCAAAGACTATTCATGCCTAAATAAAAAAGGTAAATCTTTTATAAATAAGGAAGATAATAATGAGTTTTTTATCAAACAATCAAGAAAATATGAAATCAAATTTAAAGAGTTAGGATTGATACTCAAAAAAATATTTAAGTAAATTACTCATTTAATAAAACTCTTTAAAAGCAGCTAAATAATTAAAAGAGTATACTTTCTTAATGAAAAAGATGGTAGAATATTGGAAAAAGCAATAAAAAATCGAAATGATAGAAAAGAAGCATTTATGAATAAAATACTATGTTTTTTTATAGACTTGATAAGGAATAAAGAAACTATTTAAGATTTGTTATCAAAATATGTTTTTATTTTTAATGAATATATGAATGTTTTAAATAGGTATGTAGATAAGTGTTGATTGATTTGTAATTAAAGATACTAACAAAAATAAGAATAATAATTGAAATTTGAGTGAAACAATAATAATATTTGCTTAAATAAAGGAATATATAGATAGATAGATATAGTTTATAATAGATGTCATCAGAAATCTAGACAAAAGAGCAATTAGATGCACTAAAAGCAGAAATTACTGACCAATTAAAGAATGAAAGTAACTACACTGTAACAAAGTTCAGCTAAGGCAATGATTTTTAGATAGATTTTATCTATGCCAAAAGTCTAGATAAGAATGTTACAATCTAGCCATTTCCTCTTACTTTAATAGAGGAATGCTCAGATGATATTTAATTGCTTTAGAATTGTAATCATAAGAACATAATTAAATATATTGAAGAAACTATTGGAGATACAACTTATTTGCCTGTATTTGAAGAAACAGAATAAACCCTTCAGGAATACATTGACTCTCATAAAGGAAAGAAAATTCCTGAAGAAGATTTTGCTAAATTTGCATATTAATTATTAGATGCAATCGAATACCTTCATTAAAAAGATTACTTTTTGAAAGATTTTTCATTGAGATCCATTTTACTTGATAAGAAATAGAATATTAAGGTAACTAGTATAACTTAAGCTCTCAAAATCACCAAAAAGAACGCCACAGAGAAGTTTGTGCAATCAGAAAATAGTGATTTTAAGCAAATTTTTTATCCTCCTGAATTCTTATATTAAGATAATAATAGTATGGAGGTTGAAGAACCTCTATTATAATGCACAAAATAGGCAGATATTTGGGCTTATGGTATGTGCATGTATGCCTTATGTGGAGCTACTCCCAAGAATGTCGTACAATAAACTATTGGGGTTGATATAGAATTGGAAGATTAAGTAAATCTCTCAGAAGACTTCTTTCTTCTCCTTATTGAGATTTTATAAAAGCAGCCTTCAGATAGATGCACAATAGAGAATATTCGCTCGAGATTAACAGAAATATATTCAGAATTTATTAAAGAAGAAAAGGAAGATACATCAAAGAATATGCTTAATATTATTTAGGATAACTAAGAGTCATCCTATAACAATAAGGGTTATATGAATCCAAATCCTTACTAAATGTTCAATACATCATAGTCTTAAATAACTGATTTTGGAGGCTCTGCATTCTCTTAAGGATTTAGACAGAATAATTATGCACAAAACCAACCAATTAGATCTTATAAAAAGGAACCAGAACCAGAGATTGAAATGTCAAATGAAGAACTCTAATCAGCTTCAACCTACGAAGAATTGTTAAAGAAAGGTACTTATTTGATAAGAAGACTAAAGGAATATACTGAAGCTATAGCCTGTTTAAAGTTAGCAATTCAAAAGAATAGAAAAGAGGTGGAAGCTTATATCAGATTAGGAGAAGCATACTAATTAGGCAATAGGTTAGAAGAAGGAATGGCTTACTTCAAAGAATTAGAAAATTATAAAGAATAGATAGATTTATTGATTTCCGAATAAGGCAAAATATTGTACCACTAAAAGAAGTATGATGATGCCTTAGAATTATTCAATAAAGCAAATGATATGAATGAAAATAATAAAACTTTCTTTAGTCTCTGTGCTGCTGCTTATAACAATGTAGGCAAACATGACTTTGCTATATTTTATTGTAGATTAGCCCAAAGGGTAGATCCTCATGATTGGTTCCCTCCTTATAATTTAGGTTATGCCTATCTAAAAAAGAAGAAACCAGATGTTGCAATCTAATTCCTCACAGAAGCTTATGAAATAGAAAGCAATTTAGAAACTAATTTGGCTATGGGTTAATCTTACCATGAAAGCAAGGATTTCAACAAGGCTATAGAATACTATAAGATTGCTATTGAAAAAAACCCCAAAAGTGATTAAGCTTACTATTTGTTAGGGCTATCTTACCTATCTAATGAAAAAATATCCTTAGCTATTGATAACTTTAAAATGGCTCTCTAAATCAATCCTTTAAACATAGAAGCACAATAAAGTCTAGCAAAGACATAAAAATGAAAAAACTGAAAGATATGTTAGAATTTAAAATCTTTAAAAATTGATGCTTGCTTGCTTATACATTTTATTTATTTATTTTTTAATAATTTTCCTCCAATATACATTCTATATTTTATTTTTTCATAAATGAATTTTTAATTTTTATAGATAATATTCTCTATTTTAAAAATTTTAAAAAATATATTTATTATTTACTAAAACGATTACGTGATCTTGTAATTTAACAGTTAATTTTATCAATATCTTCAAAAAATAACTAAGTCTAAAAATGAAATTTGGTGAGTGTTAAATAGTTTGGTAAGGATGTTAATCTGTATTGGTAGTTAATTCTTTTAGATCAATTAATTGAATTATACAAAGAGTATCTAAGAATAATATAATAAAGTTATAAAATAAAACAGTATTTGTGTGTTTAATTTGTGCAAGAGAGTTTTTGATTGATTGATTGATCGATTGATTAATAAATAAATCTCTAGTTAATTTGATTAATTTACTTTAGTATCAGGAATATAAGATAGATAAAGCATAGATTAATTAACCTTTGATTAATCAAACATATATTCTTAAATAGATACTATATAATAAACAAACAAAAAACCTACATTCATTAATACATAGATATATACATACATACATACAAAAATCAAAGACAGCTAGCTAACTAATTTAATCAAATATAATCAAACTAACAAAGTCATTCATTCATTCATATTTATTGATCAAAACATCAACTAGTTAAAAATCTAATAGAATCGTAGGGAATAACATCATTTCAATACTAAAGTAAAATGAAGAGATAGTCTTAAGCCAAAAGCATAGGAAACAGTTAGAGAGGCAGTTAAGTCTTAAATAAAGGATTTGCTATTTTTTAGCGCAATTAGTAGTAGGACTAGGATTAAAGTAAGCGCACATCAATTCTAATAAGGACACTGCCTTTTATAAAAAGAAAGTAGACGGAAGGTAAATACCAATAATTTAGAAAAACATAAATGAAGAATGGTGGATGGTTGTGATGAAATTAAGTTATATTTCTAATAAAATATAGAGTACAATCTGAACAATATCGATAAAATGCCAAATTCACAAGATTTAAATACTCCAAACGAGTTAGAGGATTATAAAGAAGCATCTTTGAGAAATAGGTTAGAATTCCCTCAATTAGAGGGATAGAATTTGTCTCCAAGAAACCAAGGATAAACCCCACTTGATTCTAGAAACCCATCAAGATAATCAATCCGCTTATATGTTCATAATGTGGGCTAAAATTTCGCTAAAACACCAAGTTATCACCAAAGTTAATCTGTCAGAAATTTGAATAGGGGAGGAGCTAGATTTAGTGCAGACTCTTCTCAATAATAGCAATCTCTTTCAAATTTAGGATTTATGACTTATTCTTAATTCTAATCAGCTTCTCAGACTCCATAGGCTACTGCTTATTATTCAACTCAAGCTGACAAATTTTCTATGCACCATCCTAAAAATTAGCCTCCTAAACAACGTTTGATGAATGAATACAATTCTGAATAATCTCCATAAGATTCATTAAATAATAGCTAAAATTTTACTGAAACTTAAAAGCAATTCTTTGAAAATTTTATGTAAGAAGCCAAACCTATCTTCCCAAATGATCTCCCTGTGTTAAGCGATAATTAAATAAATGAAGATTATGTTTTTAAATTTCAAACAGACATAAATAAACTAGAGAATCCTAACTCTTCTATTGCTTTTTTAAATGGATTTCCTCACAACTTTCCCCTTATAGAGGTAATTACAAATGATTGAGAACAGTTATAAAATAAAAAAGGGTTTTATCCTAGGAAATACAAAACATACATAAATTCATTCTTACTTGCATGGAATAATATCATCTTTACTCATTCAACCACATAAATAAAATAATTATATTTATTCATGATTGAATTAACTTAAACATTATCTTTACTTTATGAGAATCTCTTCTAATATTTTTCCATTAATGTGCTAAGTTGAGAATTGATTAATTGAACAAGCAAGATTTTAGACTAATTTCGAATACTTTTATTATTAACTAGTATTAAAATAATATTCTAACATTTTAAATTTATTCAATAAAAATAGAGTCATTACAATTCTGCTGTAAAGTTTAGAGATGAGTATAATAAATTGAAAGATTAATTGAAAGAAGAGATTGAAGCTATGAAGTCAAAATATGAAAAAGATGTAGAAGATTTCTTCGCAGATGCTAAAAAGACATCTCAGAAAATAGCTTAGGAAATTTAAGAAGATTTCGTAAAGCATTAAACGGAATAATTTGCTCTAAATAAGGAGATTACAAAACTATCAAGAGATAAAAATTAATTAGAAAACGATATAGAATCCTAATTGAGAAGAGTAAGATAGTTAGAGGATAAGCTGTATGGCTAAGAAATATTTAATTTAGTACCAAGAGATCCTTATATTTAAAATATGACAATGTAAAATTAAAGATAAGACATATATACTCCACATTCATCTAAAAGATAAACTTAATCTATTAAAAACGTTATTCATTGATTGGTAGATTCATTGGTTGATTGACTGATCTATAATCATCTCAACATCATATATATCTTAGTATCTATCTATATAATTATTTATTCATTCATTCTTTCATCCTCCATCTCTAAGTTATTCATTATAAACTAAGAGAAAATAACCTCTTAATTATATCAAATTTGCAACAATATGACTTCATTCGTACTGTCTGTGCCTTATTTATAAAAACCAACATATATTTACTCCCAATTAATGTAACTTAAAATACTTTAAGAAGCAATAAAATGATAATAATTAATGAAAATATATCATTTTATTAAAGTAATTTGAAATATAATAATCTAAAACTTTCACTAAATTTTAAGAGCTATTTTAATAAATTAAGATAAATATTGTATTAGAAGCTATTTTGATTGTAACATTTTTAGAATAATTTAGATAATTTATTTAATATAATGAGTGAA
This sequence comes from Tetrahymena borealis, assembly GCA_000260095.1. Lineage (NCBI taxonomy): Eukaryota > Ciliophora > Oligohymenophorea > Hymenostomatida > Tetrahymenidae > Tetrahymena > Tetrahymena borealis. The sequence continues at coordinate 2,850,011 of JH651225.1, forward strand.
AATATAATAGAGTGTGTAAATTATGAGTTCCTAGAGTATGTATTTTTTATGGTAATTAAAATAGAAATTTTTTAAGAATAATTCATTTATATTTATTATATTAAATTGATTAATTAATAAATTATTTTAAGAAATAAATAAATTTGAGGTTAATGAAAACAATTTAAAATAATGTATTAAATATAGATTAGAATTAATATTTTATTATTTACTAAAAAATAAATCTACGTATCATTAAAATATGATGGATGGATGGATGTATGATTAAAAGATTATATACATTATACTTACTTACTTTCAACTATTTTTGGATTGTTTTTAATACGTTAAAATAACAAATAGGATCTTAGGATTTTGTTAGGATAAGAAAGAAATCAAAATTTAAATTTAAAATAAGAAGAATCTTAATATCTTTTATGGTTATATGTATGCGTCAATAAAACTAGGTGTTAAAAACGAAATATTAATTTAACAAAATAGTGAATTAAACTGAAGTCAGTGAAAGATAAGAAAATAAATAAATAGGTAAACAAACTTAGAGTAAAATAATAAAAGTAAAAATATTATTTAGGTTAGGCTGATCAACTGAAATAAAAATGATTTCATAACAAGAGACAGCAAGATCAGTTTAGATGTAGGCAGAACAGAAAAATAATTCTAACTCAATAGCTAGTATGCTCAGATAGAAGCTAAGCAGGAATTAGAAGATAGATATTAATCAAATTAAGCAATACTATGACATTAACTCTCATAACGTATCATATTAGTATGCTCCAAGCAATCCTATCGGACCCAAGTAGTTAAATAATCAAGCATAGAAGCCTGATTACAATGAATCTAATTCTTTCTCAAGTCCTGTTAAGACTGAATTATCTGAAACTCCTTAGATAATGAGAAAGAGTAAGAGAGTAGTTTTCAATGAGTCATAAATTAGCTAGATCATTCCTATAGATTAACAACAAATCAACTACTTGAAAAGGAATTTTATAAGCGAGAATAACAATAAATAAGAAGAAGATGATGATAGCGAAAATAATCAGAATATTAAAATGATTAACCAAGAATATGAAAAGACTTAAAGATAATTTGATGAAGATCCAATATAGATTGAAGCAATTTCCTAATCAGTAACACCAGTGAAGATTAACAGAAATAATAGTAAAAAAGATGAATAATTCTCACAGAGAAAATCTGGCAATGTCACCCGATTCTCCACAAACTAAAGCTTATGTGATGAGTAAATTCTCGAAGAGATTCGAAATTGGGAGAAGATGTTTGATGTTGATAAAACTGTTCTTGGCTAAGTAGAAACTACATTCAAGAATATGGAGGATAGAATTTCTGATTTGGAGGCATAGTTTGAGATTTGCTATCATTTAACAGGCAAGATGGAGTAGAAATATTAGGACTTGCACAAGCTTTTAAAAGGTACACCTATTTTCAAAGTTTCAAGAGCAAATAAGAAGAAAGCAAATCTTAGGATTTTCTTCTACTCTCCATCCCTTGAGGCTTTCTGCTGGAAATCACCAAAAGACAATTTCCCAGAGAAGAAATAATTAGTCTACATCAAGAATATCAAAGAGGTTCATACTAGATTAGATGCTGCTAGAAAATTACCTCAGCCTTTTACTGAATAACAGTATCTGAGAATTGTCATGATTGATAAGAAGGAATAGGATTTAGAATTGATCTGCGAAGATATTTAGCTCAGAACTATTCTATTAAAAGTTATTAGTTCACTCATAGAAGATATCCGCAAATCTTAGCACATTAAATAAAATAATCAAAACCAAAGTAGAAATTAAAATACTCCTTCACTGATAACTCCAGGAGCAAACTGCGAATTCTTAATAACTAAATACTCAAAAGACATCTAAAATATTAAAGATTAGATGACAAGTACTAAAAGTTTCTTTGGCGATTCTACTCAATTATTAAGAAATGCATTTTTCTAAGCAACTTAGAGTTTAGTTCAAAAAGAAAGAAAGAAACGTAAATAGTTTGTTCAACAGTAAAAGCAAGAACTCATTTAGAAAAATAAAGAGGCAGAGGAAGAAAAGCAAAAAGTTTCAACCATAATATAAATTGAAAAAGAAGATTACGACAATCTGGCTTATTAAAACTTAGAATTAAAGTAAGAAATCTAAGACTTGGAGTATGAAAAATAAAGTTTAGCGGAGAGATTAAATTCATCTGAACAATACATTCAATAACTTATAAACACGATGAGTGAGAGCATTAACAAACTATGCTAAGCACCTCCTGTTTAGGATTTATAGCAATACTTCTACCAAATAGAATACACTTAACCATAACAGCAGTAGTAGGATTCATTCTATAATAATTTGTAATAGAACGAAAATGGCGAATAGTTATAGAATTACAGCGAGACTGTCTATAATTAAGAAAATAAAAACATTTAATAGTAATATTTCTATTAAATCGAATAAATAAAAAACATTTTAAGCTAATGTGTAGATAAAATAATCTAAGAATATTTTGGATTGGTAGAAAGTTAATCTAATTATTAGAGGAATACAACTGCAACGAATAGCGATAAGTTCAACTCCCCTTCTCAAAACGATTATATGAGTATCCGCAGAAATATTGTAGATAAGGAAGAAGAAATCAAGAAGGTCAAGAACTATAACTCAGAAATCAATGATAAATATCAGATTTTACTTGCTGAATACAATAAATTAGTTAATGAAAAAAAGATAAACCTTGACAAATAAGAAGAAGTCCAAAGGATTAATAAGTATTTAGAAATTGAGAATGTAGAAATTAAGCAAGACAATACAGAACTAAAAGAGTAAATCGATAATCTATTGAATGAAATAGCCTCTAAGGAAGATAACTTCACATGCATTGTAGAAGGTCTTTAACTGATGAGAGATGAAATATTAGATTAAGCTGATTTATTATAAGAAGAACTGAAGAGCTAATAACTCTAATTTGAATAGTTGCAAAAATAATCTTAACCTAGTACATTAAAGCTGACCTACTTAGAGAATAAATTGAAGGAGAAAGATTAATAAATAAAATAGCTTGTTGAGCAACATGACAAATAGTTATTAGCCGAAAGTAGAAATAAAACAAATGAAAGTATCCACAGTAACGAAAATAGTGCTCATAGCTTGAAGGTGAATAACTAACTCCTTGTTTAGGAAAATTCTTCTCTAAAATGTTAGTTGCTATCAATATCTAACAAGAATTAATATCTAGAAAAATTAGTTATTTAATTATAATAGTAACCATCTTATAACTAAAACAATTAACAAATTAATAAAGAAAATGTCCATCCTAATGTCCTAAGCAGTGAATTATCATTTAAAGTGCGCCACGAAAGAACTCCTTCTTAAAATTCCCTTCAATTCCAATCAAAATAATTTAATTTACTTAACTAAAGAAACACTGAATTATAATCATAATTAGAGGCTTCTTCTGCTCTTGTGAAAGAGCTAGAATAAAAGATAGTCCATAGAGACACCTATCGCTCTTCAAAGAAACCATCAGATGAATTCTAATAATCTATTCAATCTCATCATAGCTAAACATCTTCTTCTTCAAATATTCATCACAATAAAAATAATTACGATTCTTCCCATCAGAAATTTTTCCTCCACTAAAAAAACTAATCTTTAAAACAATTTCCCCAAAATGAGATAATCAGCTATGCCTTATCCCCTAATAATACTAATAATAGAATAAATAATAAATTTTGAAATATAAAAATAAAATTATTATGAATTAAATTATTAATTAATTATTTAAAATCAATTTTGTCATTTTCTTATATATATATACATACATACATTTTATTGTTGTTTATTACATTTATCTTTATCTTGTGTGATAAAATTCTTCATTCCTTGATTTACTCTTTTATATCTTTAACTTTTCATTATTTTTCATTAAAAATAACAAAATAAAATGAATAGAATTTATAAAGTTAGAAAGATATCTAAAAGAAATAGCATATGCCTTAAATATTCATTAATTAAGGCCTCCCACCCCCTATACCTGTTTAGAACTCCTATGAGCTGGTTTATTTATTTATTTATTAATTAATTAGATTTTATAAATTAATATTAGTTAGAATACAGTATAGTAGAAAAAGATTGCTTTATTTTAAATGATAGAAGACAGATTTAAAAAGGTAAATAAATATCTTTTATTAAAATATGATTATAAAATTATATTATTCATCAATTAAAAGCTTATACAATCAAACTTTTTAGTTGATGATTTGACGCTTAACTTTAGGTACATATTTATTTACTTTTTTTATTGCATACAATTTTATTTAGAGTTAATTGTTTATATTTTTTTTTTCTTTAAATATAAAAGCTGGAAAAATGTTGGAGATTAAAATGCTTGTAGTTTAGGGTCTATATTAGGAAATTACTTGTAACTTAGAACATTAACTCTTGATTTATAGTATTATTTTTAAATTATTTTATTTTTTCTTACTCATCTTATTACAAATTAATTTTCTCTATTTTGTTATTGTTACTTAACTCTTGAAAAAATGATTAAAGGGGAATTAATATTAGAGATAAAGGAGTTTGTGGCTTAATATCTAAATTAGAAAATTGCTAGTAACTTTCATCATTAACCCTAAATTTATAGTAAAATTTTAGATTATTTTTATTTTATTCCTCTTCCTATTTTTTGTTACTATAAACAAAACTCTTTGAATATTTAAGGGAAAATATGATTGGAAATTAAGGTGCTTGTGATTTAGGGTCTACATTAGGAAATTGCAAGTAACTAACAACATTAACTCTTAATTTAAGGTAAAATGTTAACCTTAATATATTTTCATCTTCTTTTTCATAACTAATTTATTTTCTCTATTTAGTTATTTTACTTAGCATTTTGAATATTTAAGGGGAAATAAAATTGGAGATTAAGGAGCCTGTGGTTTAGGATCTAAATTAGGAAATAGCTAGTAACTTACAACATTAACTCTTAATCTAAAGTAAATGTTATTCTTATTATATTTTCTTCCTCATTTCATAACTAATTTATTTTCTCTATTTCGCTATTTTTACTTAACTCTTTAAATTTTAAATGTTTAAGGAAAAATAAAATTGGAGATCGAGGAGCCTGTGGTTTAGGATCTAAATTAGGAAATTGCTAGTAACTTACAACATTAACTCTTAATCTATAGTAAATGTTATTCTTATTATATTTTCTTCCTCTTTTCAAAACTAATTTATTTTCTCTATTTAGCTATTTTTACTTACATTTTTAAATATTTAAGGGAAAATAAAATTGGACATTAAGGTGCCTGTGGCTTAGGATTTATTTTAGGAAATTGCTTGTAACTCTCTACGATAACTCTTGAATTAAGGTAGAATTTTAAATAATTTTTATTTTCTTCCTCTTCTTATTGCAAATTTTATTTCTTTTAATTTATTATTCTTACTTGACTCTTTAAATATTTAAGGGAAAATATCATTAGAGATGAAGGGGTTCATGGTTTAGTGTTTACTTTAGGAAATTGTTAGTTACTAAAAACGTTAACACTTAATTTATCTTGTAATAGCTTTGGAGATTAAGGAGCTTGTGATTTAGGATCTAAATTAGAAAATTGCTCCTAACTTACATCATTAACTCTATATTTATAGTAGAATTTTAAATTAAATTTATTTTCTTCTTCTTCTTCTCATTACAAATTTATTTTCTCTATTTTGTTATTTTGCTTAACTCTTTAAATATTTAAGAGGAAATTTGATTGGATATGAAGGTGTTCGTGGTTTAGTGTCTTCTTTAGGAAATTGCTTAAAACTTACTAGATTAGTATTTTATTTATCATATACTAGCATTGGAGATAAAGAAGTTTGTGATTTAGGATCTAAATTAGGAAATTGCTTGTAACTTACTACATTACAACTGAATTCATCGTAGAATTTTTAATTATTTTTATTTTCTTCTCTTCTTATTACAAATTTATTTTTTCTTTTTTATCATTATTGCTTAACTCTTTGAATAGATAACTGGAAATACTTAGGATATTAAGTAGCTAGTGGTTTATCATCTGAATTAGGAAATTGTTACTAACTTACAATATTATTAACTCTTCTATTTTAATAAAATTTAATCCTTATTATCCTTTCTTCCTATCCTTATTACAAAATTCAGAAATTTATTATTTTTTTAAAATATAAAAAAGATATGAAAACTATTGCATAATAAAAAAAAAGTTATATAAAATAAAGAGATTAGTCAAGATAGAACTTTTTGAGTATGAATTAATATAAACTTTTAATTCATATTTGATAATAATATTTTTTTAAAATATATTTGATAGAGACTACTGAATTCATAGATGAATGATGAATAATTATTTATTTTATTATTTATCTATTTTAAAGTTTTAAAAAAAATTTAATCTAATATTTCATTCGTTTAATCTTAATCTTATTATTTAACTAAGATGGCTTGAGTTTCATTCCATTTTAATTGTAGTTTTTTATAAAATACATTCATTTATAATTGAATAAAAGTTACTTTATCTTTTCTTTTCTTAAAATTGCGCAGTGCTAATTAGACAACGGAATAGGAATAAATTTTAAAATTAAAAAAGATTTGAAATTTTATATAAAATATAGCAGTTCTCACATAAAATTCTGCTTATAGCAGTTTAGATGAGAACTGCTAAATATATAAATTTTAAAAATTATATCAAATATTATATTATAAATACTTATTTTTAAGTTTTAATTACAATTCTGATAAATTTTGATTATTATTAAGAAATGATATTGCATATATTTGATACAAAATTAAATTTAAAATATCATGTTGTTAAATAGGATTTTTGATATTACAATATATATTTAAATTAATCCTAAAAAACTACTTAACGTCAATATCCTAAAATAGTTTATTAGAGAAAAATCCTAATAGCCTATACATAACCTAACTTTTTATTTATTAATTAATTAATTAGATTTTATAAATTTATAATAAATAGGAATATAGTATAGTAGAATAAGATTGCTTTATTTTAAATGATAGAAGACAGATTTAAAAATGTAAATATATTATTATTAAAATATGATTATAAAATTATATTATTCATCAATTAAAAGCTTATTCAATCAAACTTTTTAGTTGATGATTTGACACTTGACTTTAGGTACATATTTATTAACTTTTTTTATTACTTACATTTTTATTATTTTTCTTTAAAAATAAAAGCTATAGAATCCTTGGAGATTAAGATGCTTGTAGTTTAGGGTCTATATTAGGAAATTACGTTAAACTTAGATCATTTACTCTTCATTTATAGTATTATTTTATTTCCTCTTCTCATTACAAATTAATTTACTCAATTTTGTTATTGCTACTTAACTCTTAAAATAATAATTAAGGGAAAATAATATTGGAGATAAAGGAGTTTGCAGTTTAATATCTAAATTAGGAAATTGCTAGTAACTTACAACATTAACCCTTTATTTATAGTAAAATTTTAGATTATTTTTACTTTATTCCTCTTCCAATATTTTGTTACAAAACAATTTGAATATTGAAGGGGAAATAGTCTCGGAGATTAAGGTGCTTGTCATTTAGGGTCTATAATAGGAAATTGCCAGTAAGTTACAACATTAACTCTTTATTTAAAGTAAAATTTTATCCTTTTTATATTTACTAATTTATTTTCTCTATTTAATTATTTTTACTTTACTTTTTGAATATTTAAGTGAAAATAACGTTGGAGATTAAGGAACTTGTGATTTAGGATCTAAATTAGGAAATTGCTAATACCTTAAAACATTAACTCTTATTTTATTGTAAAATTTTTTATTTTCTTCCTCTTCCTCAATTTTGTTATTGGACTTAACTCAATAAATATTTAAGGGGAAATAAAATTGGAGATTAAGGAGCCTGTGGTTTAGGATCTAAATTAGGAAATTGCTAGTAACTTACAACATTAACTCTTAATCTATAGTAAATGTTATTCTTATTATATTTTCTTCCTCTTTTCAAAACTAATTTATTTTCTCTATTATATTATTTTTACTTAACTCTTTAAAAATTTAAGGAAAAATAAAATTGGAGATTAAGGAGCCTGTGGTTTAGGACATATATTAAGAAATTGTTTGTAACTTACTACATTAGCTCTAGATTTATCGTAGAATTTTATATTATTTACATTTTCTTCTTCTTTTCATTACAAATTTATTTTCTCTAATTTGCTATTTTATCTTGACTCTTTAAATATTTAAGGGAAAATATCATTAGAGATGAAGGGGTTAGTGGTTTAGGGTCTAATTTAGGATATTGCTAGTTAATTACAACATTAACACTTAATTTATCTCGTAATAGCTTTGGAGATTAAGGATCTTGTGATTTAGGATCTAAATTAGGAAATTGCTCCTAACTTTCTACCTTAATTCTTTATTTATAGTAAAATTTTAAATTAAATTTATTTTCTTCCTCTATTTTGTTATTGTGCTTAACTCTTTAAATATTTAAGGAAAAATGAAATTGGAGATAAAGGAGCCTAAGATTTAGGATCTCAATTAGGAAATTGTAAGTAACTTACAACACTAACTCTTAATTTATAGTAAATTTTATCCTTATTATATTTGCATCCTCTTTTTACTACTTAAATATTTGAATATTATAGGGAAAATAGAATTAAAAATAAAGGAGCCTATGGTTTAGGATCTAAATTAGGAAATTGCTAGTAAATTACAACACTAACTCTTAATTTATAGTAAAATTTTAACCTTAATATATTTTCTTCCTCTTTTCATAACTAATTTATTTTCTCTATTATTGTTATTTTTACATTTTTACTTAACTCTTTAAATTTTAAATATTTAAGGAAAAATAAATTTGGAGATTAAGGAGCCTGTGGTTTAGGATATATATTAGGAAATTGTTTGTAACTTACTACATTAACTCTAGATTTAACGTAGAATTTTAAAATATTTTCATTTTCTTCATCTTCTCATTACTAAATTATTTTCTCTAATTTGTTACTTTTTCTTGACTCTTTAAATATTTAAGGGTAAATAACATTGGAGATGAAGGTGTTCGTGGTTTAGTGTCTTCCTTAGGAAATTGCTAGAAACTTACTACATTAACACTTAATTTATAGCTTAATAGCTTTGGAGAAAAAGGAGCTCTTGATTTAGGATCTAAATTAGGAAATTGCTCCTAACTTACTACATTAACTCTAGATTTATCGTAGAATTTTAAAATATTTTCATTTTCTTCTCTTCTTATTACAAATTTATTCTCTCTATTTTATTATTTTGTTTAACTCTTCAAATATTTAAGGGTTAATAGTATTGGAGACGAAGGTGTTCGTGGTTTAGTGTCTACTTTAGGAAATTGCTTATAACTTACTACATTAATACTTAATTTATAGTTTAATAGCTTAAGAGATGAAGGAGCTTGTGATTTAGGATCTAAATTAGGAAATTGCTTGTAACTTAAAACATTAGCTCTTTATTTATAGTAGAATTTTAAATTACATTTATTTTCTTCTTCTTCTCATTACAAATTTATTTTCTCTATTTTGCAATTTTCCTTAACTCTTTAAATATTTAAGGGTAAATAACATTGGAGATGAAGGTATTCTTGGTTTAGTGTCTTCTTTAGGAAATTGCTTAAAACTTACTAGATTAACACTCAATTTTTAGTTTAATAGCTTTGGAGAAAAAGGAGCTCTTGATTTAGGATCTAAATTAGGAAATTGCTCCTAACTTACTACTTTAACTCTTGATTTATAGTAAATTTTACATTATTTTTATTTTCTTCCTCATCTTATTACAAATTTATTTTCTCTATTCAATCAATGTTACTTTACTCTTTGAATAGATAAGTGGAAATACCTTAGGAAATTAATTGGCTAGTGCTGTAGGGTCTAAATTAGGAAATGGCTGCTAACTTACAATTTTAACTCTTCTATTATAATATAATTTTATGCTTATTATATTTTCTTCCTATTCCCATTACAAAATTTAATTATTTTTTAAAATATAAAAAGAATTGAAAATTATTTCATACTAATAGAAAAGTTATTTAGAATAAAGAGATTAGTCAAGATATAAAAAGATGAGTATGAATTTATATTAATTTTTACTACATATTTCTTAATATTATTTTTTAAATATATTTGATAGAGACTACTGAATTCTTAAATGAGCGATGAATAATTATTTATTTATTTATCTATTTTAAAGTTTTAAAAAAAAATTTAATCTAATATTTCATTCGTTTAATCTTAATCTTATTATTTAACTAAGATGGCTTGAGTTTCATTCCATTTTAATTGTAGTTTTTAAAAAAATACATTCATTTATAATCAGAAAGATTTTTTTAATAAGATTTTAATGAATTTATTTCTAATTTATATTTAAAAAGAATATATATATATAATAATATTTTTTTCTTAAATAAATAACTATGAATCATATATTTCAATATTCTGCTCTATCAAATACATTTTAAAAAATAATATTAGTTTTAACAAATTGTAAATTTTAATTTTTACTCATTAAATAGTATCTCTACTAATCTCTTTATTTTCATTAATTTTGATTTTAGAGTTGTTGATTCATTTTCAGTACTTAATTTAATATATTAAAATAATTAATTAATTTTTTAAAATTATAAATTTGTGAGATTATTATTTTAATGAAGATGATAAAAATATTTTAAAATATTACTATAAATCAATAATTAATGTAGTAAGAGATGAACTGTTTCTTAATGCAGATCCTAAACTACAAGCAGCTTTTTCTTCTATGTTATTTTCTCTTTTAAATTTAAAAAATAAAGCAAAGTATAACAAAAAATATAGAGAAATGAATTTGTAATGAAAAGGAATTAAATAAAGATTTAATATTACTATAAATCTAGAGTTAATGTAGTAAGTTGTTAGCAATTTCCTAATGCAGATCCTAAATAGCAAGCACCCTTTTCTCCTATGCTATTTTCTCTATTAAATTTAAAGAATTAAGTTTAATATAACTATTTAAAGAGAATGGAATTTAGGAAAAGTGACATTATTTAAAAAGATATAAAATATTACTGTAAATCAATAGTTAATGTAGTAAGTTAAGATAAATTTCTTAATACAGATCCTAAACCACAGGCACCTTCATCTCCAATTTTATTTTTACTTTAATATTAAAGTGTTAAGTAAAATATAACAAAATATTATAGATTAAATTTGTAAAAGAAAATAACAATAATATAAAATATTACTATAAAGATAGAGTTAATGTTGTAAGTTATGAGCAATTTCCTAATGCAGATCCTAAACTACAAGCAACTTCATCTCCAATCCTATTCCACCTTTTATATTTTAAGATTTATATAAAATAAAACAAAATAAAGAGAATAAATTAGTTTTGAAAAGTAGAAGAAATATAAATAATATAAAAAATTACGATAAATAAAGACTTAATGTAGTAAGTTATGAGAAATTTCCTAATGCAGATCCTATAGCACAAGCACCTGTACCACAATTACTATTTTACCTTTTAAATTTAAAGAATAATCCAAATATTAAAAAATATTGAGATTAAATTTGAAAAAGAATTAGAAGAAAGAAAATATTATACATAAAATAAAAAAATGAAGTAAGTTATGATAACTTTCCTAATGAAGATCCTAAGCCACAAGTACCCTTTTCTTCAATTCTATTGTACCTTTTTTTAAAGAGTTAACTATAAAATAGCTAAATAAAATAGACTAATTTGTAAAATATGTAGAAGAAAATAAAAATATAAAATTTACTATAAAGAAAGAGTTAACGTAGTAAGTTGTGTGCAATTTCCTAATCCAGACCCTAAACCACAAGCACCTTCATCTCCAATTCTATTAAGCCTTTAGTTTTTAGTAATCAAATAAAAAATAACTTTATTGAAAGAATAAATTTGAGTTAAAAAATAGTAGAAAATAAAAATTATATAAAATGTTACTTTAAATATAAAGCTAATGTAGTAAGTAATGTGCAATTTCCTATTGCAGATCCTAAACCACAAGAACCTTTATTGCCAATTTTATTACAGCTTTTATATTTGTAAAATTAAATAGATAATAAGAGAGAGAAAGAGAATAAATCATAAAATAATATGTTACGATAAATAAAGAAATAATTAAGTAAGCTATGAGAAATTTCCAAATTAAGATCCTAAACCACAAGCACCTTCATCTCCAATGCAATTTTACCTTTTATAGTTTATGAATTAAGTCTAAAATAGTAAAATAGAGAGAATAGATTTATATTGAGAATTAAAAGAAAATATAAAATATTACTCTAAATCAAGTGATAATTTTGTAAGCTTAGAGCAATTTCCAATAGCAGATCCTAAATCACTAGCACCCTTTTCATTAATGCTATTTCCCCTTTTATATTTAAATAATTAGTAAAAAATAAATTATTAGAGAAAGATAAAATTTGAATAAAAAGTAGAAGAAAATAAAATAATTTAAAACATTACGATAAATCAAGAGTTAGTGAAGTGAGTTAGGAGCAATTTCCTAATGAAGATCCTAAACCACGAGCACCATTATCTTCAATACTATTATCGCTATCATATTTGAAGAGTTATGTAATAAATAACAAAATACACAGAATAAATTTAAAGTAAAGAGGAGGAAAATAAAAATAATTAATTGAAAATTTACTATAATTTAAGAGTTAGTTTAGTAAAGTATTTACAATTTCCTAATGCCGATCCCAAACTACAAGCACCTTTATCGCCTATTTTATTTTTACTATTATTTTTAAAAATAAAAAAAGTGAGAATAGGTTTTTGTAATTAAAAGAGGAAGATAATAAAAATAATAAAAAATATAACAATAAATTAATAGATAATTCAGTAAGTTAAGGAAAATTTCCTAATGCAGATCCTAAACCACAAGCACCTTCATCTTCAACTCTATTTTCCCTTTTATAAAAGCGAATTCAAAAAAACTAAATAGAAAGTGAATAAATTTGTAATGAGGAGAGGAAGAAAATAAAATTAAATAAAATTTTACTATAAATCTAGAGTTAGTGTAGTGAGTTATGAGCAATTTCCTAATGCTGATCCTAAACCACAGGCTCCTTCATCCCCAATACTATTTCCTCTTTTTTATTTTAATAAAGAAATTAAATATTTTATCATGAAAAGTGAAATAAAATAAAAATGGCATAAAACATTACGATAAATCAAGAGCTAATAAAGCAAGTTACTAACAATTTCTAAATACAGATCCTAAAAAATAAGCACCCTTATCTCCAATGCTATTATGCCTTGTTTATTTAAAGAATTAAGTAAAAAATAACAATATAGAGAGAATAAATTTTAAAATAAAATATTGTTTTAAAAATAATACTTTAATGAAAGAACTAATGAACTAAGTTATGATAAATGTCCTAAGGCAAACCCTAAACGATTAGCACCCTTTTCTTTAATGATATTATTGCTATTATTTTTAAAGAGTTGAAATAAAAAAAGAGGATGAATTTGTAATTAAAAGTTGAAGAAAAGAATATTACGATAAATCTAGAGTTAATGTAGTAAGTTTTGAGAAATATCCTAATTCAGAACCTAAATGATGTGTACCTTAATCTTAAAAGCTATTATTGTTTTATCATTAAATAAAAGATAATGACAAAATTATGAATTATGTTTTTAAACTTTTAATTAAACAATTAGAATTTTAACTTATATTTACATGAAATTAAGTGCCTAATCATCTTCTAAAAGTAATTTTTGAATCAACTTTAAATGAATAAAAAAATAAATTTATTAATAATATGCCATTATAAAAATATTTACATTTTAAAATTATTCTTCTATCATTTTTTATAACACTGTATTTTAATTCTTTATCTTTTTCTAACAATTTTAAATAAATTAAGTTTTCGGTAATAATAAAGATATTGTAAGTAAAATACTAATAATTGGCTAATTTTAATATATTTACAAGTAGAAATAATTAAATTTATTTGATATATGCTTGTAAAGTCCATCACTTTATTTATGTTGTTATTTTTATAAAAAGAAAATGTTTGATTAGATTAATATAATACAATATACAACATATAATCATACAATATAAAAGAATAATCATATATATTATATAAAATTATTTTATCTATAGCTTATCATTTAATATTTCTATATCTAAAAGGATTAGGTTCAAAAATTGATTTTCAGTTCAATTATCTACTCCCTTCCCTTCTAACTTATTTAGTCAATTTTAGTACCAAAACTATTAATATAATAAAGAAAATTATAAAAATAAAATCATTAATAAATATATATTATTACATCTGATTTCTTATATTGATATATTTATGAAATAAGTTAATGACTCAATGTATTATCAAATATTAAATTAGATTGGTTTACCTAATATATTAAATTAATACTTAAACACCTCTAAAACATATTTTTAATTTTTAATAGTTCAAAAAAATCTAATTTATATGAGATTTCTTTACCTTCTAATTATTTTTAATATTTAAATTAAAATATATTGCAATTTAATTTAATAAATGGAAATTACGTTCTATTGATGAAATAAAAGTTAGTTAGAAAGAATTAAGTTAAATTATAATTTGATAAATTATTTTTTAAGGATGTAAAAATGATAGAGAGTATTTATTACGCACTATTTTTATTAAATATCATTTTAATTATTAAGAATATTTTAGTTTATAAAAATAAATTACATCCTATATATTTTAGAGATTAATAATAGTTTTTAATTATTTCTTAAAATCTAAATTTACATCCTTTAATTAAAAAATATTTAAATATTAAATTTCACCTAAATTCATTAAAAAACTTACACACTAATTTATAATAATAAATTTATAAATATTTAAATTTATTATGAGATAAAAGCTTTGTTTGCTTCTAATTTTATTTTGTATAATTTTATTCGCTCATTCAAAATATGTTTACAAACTTTTAATAATTATTAAAAAATCATAAATAAACTATCATTTCAATTAGTAAACTTGGATTATAAATTAATTATTTCTTTGTATAAATCTTAAAATATTAACCTCCCTCCTTTATCTAGTAATTATTTCTCCAAATCTAACATTAAAAATGGATTTTTAGAGAGGAGGTTTATAAAATTTATTATATTTTTAAAGATTTTTTCCTCTTTATTAAATAACATGGTTATTTTATGTTTCATTTATTATGTTTAGAATTGTTTTTCATATTAGTATTACAATCTGATTAGTTTTAATAATAAATATAAATTAGGTATTAATAGAATTATAGAATATTTTTATATTCATTTTATTTGAAATTTATTGGTATTAATCATTTTTTAATTTTTTTAATCTAATAAATTTATTTCACATCAAATAATATGATGATTTTTGCTTAACAATATTTTAATTTTATCTTTTAGCTATAATTTTACTGTCTGTTTATATTGATAAATAAAATAGATATTGATGGAATTTTTTAATATTTGTATTATTAATTATTTATGAAAATTTAATAAGATCAATATATATTATTTTTTAATTGAATTTCAATCTAATAATTTAGCTTAATCAATGTAATCTGATTGATTATATTTGCTTTTTAATATTTCAAATTTCAGTGTAAAGCAATATTTTTACATCCTATTGAGTTAAAAAATTAATAAATAAAAAAGGGATATAATAGAATATTAGAGTTATTTATTATATTTAATTTAATGAGTTTAATTTTAATTTGATAATAGAATTTTAATCTTTAAATTGACTTCATCATTCAATAATAAATATCTGATTATTTTTGATTTATAGTTGATTTGAATTTTTCATTATATTTTTACAGACTATTTAGTTTTAATATTAATAAATATTAAAAAGTTATTAATATAATCTTTAAATATATGTATCATTAGTTTTTATTGGAATTAATTTAGATTAATATATCATTTTTAAATAGAATTTCTATCAAATAAACTCATTTCACCCAATAATATGATGATATTTGCTTTTTAATATTTCAAATTTCTGTTTTTAACTATAATGTTACGTACTATTTAGTTAGTTAAAATAATGATAAATAGAAAATAAGATTTATTATAATTCTTGCTTGGTAGTATTATTAATTTTTTTGTAATATAATGAGACCAATAAATCATTTTTTAATAGAACTTCTATCTATGAAATTCACTCAATCAACAAATAATAATTGGTGATTTTTGCTTTACTATAAATTTAGCTTTTAACAATATTCTTACTGTCTATTTAGTTTTAATTTTGATAATTATTAAATAGATTTTATTAGAATTGTCTAATAATTGTCGAATATTTATATTATTAATTATATTTAATCTAATGAGATAACAATTTATTATATTCACTTCATCAACAAATAAATGATGATAATATTTGAGTGATAATATCTTTAAATTTTATTTTATTTTTAGCGATTTTTTACTCCCTTTTAGTTACAATTTTGATAAATAGAAAATAATTAATAAGAGAATAAAAGAAAATTTAAATAAATAATTTTGTTGAAATTCAATGATACCAATCTTTAACTTTTTAATAGAATTTCAATCTATTTAATTAACTTCATCAATAAATAATTTGATGATTTTAACTTCTTTCTTTTCTTAGAAATTTGAGTATTTAGCAATGTTTTTACGTCCTATTGAGTTAAAATATTGATAAATAGAAAATTATATTAATAGAATTATTTAAGTTCATTTCATCAACTTAAAATTAGTTGATTTTGGCTTTTAATATTTTATATTTCAATTTTTTTTAAATATTTTTACTCCCTATATTGTTAAAATATAGATTGTATTAAAAAAATTGTAAAATATTAGCTTTATTAATTATCTCTAAAATTCAATAAAACCAATTTCTCATTTTTAATTGAATTTTAATCTATTTAAGTTCTCTTCATTCAAATAAACAATAGATTAGTTTTGCTTTTATATATTTCAAATTTTTTTGTTTTTAATGATATTTTTACGTACTATTTTGTTAATATGATAAATAAAAAAGAAGTATTAATAAATAAGTTGAATATTTTGTGTTTTTAATATCTTTTGAAATTCAATTAGATCTATCTATCATTTTTTAATAGAATTTCAATCTATTAAATTCACTTATTTTAGATAATAAAAATATTTTTTATAACATTTCAAAGTTCTGGTTCTAGCTATATTTTTACATACTGTTAGTTTTAAGAAAATAGGTATTAATAGAATTTTTAATATTTGTATTATTAGATTTTATTTAAATTCACTAAGATTAATGGTTTTTTTAATAGATTCTTAATCTATCTATTAAATTCACTTCATCAGTAAATAAAATGAAAATTTTTGCTGATTAATATTTTATATTTCAGTTTTTAGCGATATTTTTACTGCCTATATTGTTAAAATGTAAAATTTTAGAAAATAGGTATTAACAGAATCATTGAATTTTGGGTTTTTAATTTTTTTAATTTTGATGTGATTAATCTATCATTATTTAATAGAATTTCAATCTATTAAAATTCACTTTCTCACTATTAATTCAATTGTCAATTTCTAGAGATATTATTACAAGCTATTTAGTTAAAAGAAAATTATTATTAATATATATTTTGAATATTTATTATTAATTATTTTTGAAATTCACTCTTTTCAATCTATCATATTTTAAAAGAATCTCTATCTATTAAATTCATTCACTTCATCAACAAAAAATTTAATAGTATTATTAATTTTTGCATAATAATATTTCAAGTCTCAGTAATAAGCGATTATTTTACATACTGTTTAGTTAAAATAAAGATAAATAGAAAATAAGTATAAATATAATTTTTGAAAATTAGGATTATTAATTATATTTGAAGCAATTTGAGATCAATCTATCATTTTTTAATCCAATTTCTATCTAATTAATTCACTTTATTAGCAAATAACACCTTGGATTTTGCTTTAAAATGTTTCAAATCTCAGTTTTTAGATATAATTTTACGTACTATTTAGTTAAAATATTGATAAATAGAGATAAAATAAAGATTAATAGAATTGTTGAATATTTTTATTAATACCATACAATTTCACTTAAATTAATCTATTATTTTTTAATAGAAATTCAGTCTATAAGTTTTATTATGTTTAAAATTTCAGTTATTAGCAATATTTTTACTGACTATATAAAT
>JH651225.1:2868271-2893437 GCA_000260095.1 Tetrahymena borealis
AAAAATTAATTAACATCGAGTTATTGAATATTTGTTTTCATATTTATATTTGATATTCAATAAGGCCAATCTATCATTTTTAATAGAATTTCTATAGATTCACTTCATAGGTGAATAATAAGATGATTATTTGTTTATGATATTTCAAATTTCATTTTTAGCAATATTTTTACTCCCTATTTAGTTAATATGTTGATAAATAGAAATTAGGTAAGAATAAATAAATTAATCAAATATTTTTATTATTAATTATAATAGAATTCACTAAGATTAAATTGTCATTTTTTAATAAAATTTCAATCTAATAAATTCACTTCGTAAATCATATAATGATTAATATTTTATTAGCTATATTTTTACTGCCTATTTAATTAAAAAATTGATAAATAGAAAGAAAATAGGTATGAATAGAATTATTGAATATTTGTATTATTAATAGTTAATTCTATGATATTAATAATCTCCAATTTTTAATAGAACTTTAATCTATTAAATTCACTTCTTCAACCAATAATAAATAAAGATTTTTGCTAAATAATATTTCAAATTTCATTTTTTAGCTATATTTTTACGTCCTATTTATTTAAAAATTGGTAAATAAAAATAAATATTAATAGAATAGTTGAATGCTTGTATTTTTAATTTTATTTGAAATTCAATAAGATCAATCTATCATTTATAAATAGTTTTTTTTAGATCTATTAATAAATTAACTTCATTAATTAATTATATGATGATTTTTGCTTTATATTTCAAATTTTAGTTTTTAGAGATATCTTTACTGTCTATTTATTTAGTTTTAATTTAATAAATTGAAAATAGATATTAATAGAACTGTTGAATATTTGTATTTTTGATTATTTATTTGAAATTCAATGAGAAATATCTATCATTTTTTAATAGGTTCTTTATCCATTTAATTCACTTCATCAACAAATAATATTATGATTTTTGATTAATAGTATTTTAAACTTTAGTTTTTATCTATATCTTTACTCCCTATATTTCAAATATTGATAATTAAAAAAAATTAATGTATAATAAATAGAATCTAAAATTATAGTATTATTAACAATTTTAGAAATTGATTAATATCAATTTTTAACTTTTTAATAGAATTTAATCTATTAAATTCTCTTTATCAACAAATAATATGATGATTTTTGCTTAATATTATTCAAATTTTAGTTTTTAGCTATATTTTTACTGCCTATTTTTAAAATGTTGGTAATTAATAAATAAATATAATAGAATTTAAATATTTTTATTGTTAACAATATTGGAAATAATTGAAATCAATTTTTAACTTTTTAATATTTAATCTATTAAATTCTTTTTATCAACAAGCAATATGATAATCGCATTATAGTATTTCAAATTTTAATTTTTGACTATGTTTTTACCATCTATTTTGTTAAAATATTGATGAAAATAGATATTAATATAATTATCAATTATTTTTAATATTAATTTTTTGAAATTGAAAGATAATATTGTGCTTTTAGCTATATTTTTACTTGCTATTTAGTTAAAATATTAATAAATAAAAATAGTATTATTATTAATAGATATGTAGAATATTTTGTGTTTTTAATTTTTTTTGAAATCAACTGAGATTAATCTATCATTTTTTATCAGAATATTAATCTATCATATTCGCTTTATCAATAAATAGTAAGAAGATTCCCTATATTTTGTTTCAAATTCCAGTATTTATCGATATTTTTACACCCTATTAAGTTAAAACATAGATGAATAGAAAATAGGTAGTTATAGGATTGATTGTTTAATATTTGTACTATTAGTTTTTATTGAAATTAACTGAAATTAATTCATTATTTATAAATTTCAATCAATTAAAACCACTTCATCAACGAATATTAAGATGATTTATCCTTCATAATATTTTAATTTTGTTTTTAATGATAATTTTACTTGCTATTTAATAAATATAAAAATAAAAAATTTAAATTTTAGATATTTATCATTATTAATTATTATATAAATATTCTTTTAGAATAATTATCATTCTACAATCAATTAAATTGAATTAAAAAATTCAGATTATTTTTAATTTGGTGAATTATTAGATTAAGTAAGATTGATTGATTGAACAATATTTTTACAACCTATGTATTAATTAAACAAAAAATATATTAATTTTGTTTAGAAATTAATAAAAGCTTATTAAGATTTTGATTATCTTTTTTGATTATTTTTGATTTATTTAAAGCAAATTAAGAATGCTTATTTGCTAGTTTATTTTGTAATTTTTACATTCTATTCATAACAAAAAAATAATAAGTATAAATATAATAAATGTGTTTATCAATTTATGATATTAGCAAAAGATAATTAAATTAAATTTTCTAGGATTATTCCATTTATTAACAATATTTTTACTTACTATTTAAAAATAATAATATTAATAGTATAATTCAATCCTATTTAGAGAATAGTTTTAAATGATTAAATATAAAATTGAATTTATCCATTTAATTAATTAACTAAATTAAATATTCTTAACAATGTCTTTATTCTTTATATTTATACTCTGCCCTATATTTTAAAATATAAATATCAATATTTTAATTATAAAAATTAGCAAATAATAACAATACTATATTTTTATTAAAATACCCAATTATTTAATTTAATATTCTATTAAAAGAATTAAATATTAAACTAAAAAATTTGGTATTTACTAAAAATTAGTTACTATTAGTATTCATATTATATTTTAAAATGCTAAATAATCGATTGATTCATTTCGTATTAAATTATTTATTGTAATTGAAAATGTTTCAAATTTTTTTTCAGATAATTTTACTCCCTATTTAATAAATAAAATTTGTTGAGAAACATGATTATTTAATACAGATTTATTTTCTTTAATTCGCTTAAAAATAATAATATATGATGATTTATCATCATTATTCAAATTTAGGTATTATAATATTTTTACTTCCTATTAAGAATAAATAATAATTTAGTTTTTAATAGAATAATTGAATTTTTATATGTATTTTTTGAATAGAATTTCTATTTGTTCTTTTAACTTCTTCAAGATATAATATTAGGATTTATCATGATCTTTTAAATTTCAATTTTGCGATAATATTTACTTTCTATTTAGTTAAAATATTGAAAGTTAGAAGATATTTATTGTTATAATTTTAAATATTGATTTGATATTAATTATTTTAATTAATTCAATCTATTTAATTTAAATCTACACTAAAATCTAATGATATTTCTTTATTTTTTCTAATTTCTGATTAACTATATTTTTACAGTCTATTATTTATTAAATATTTTTATTATTTTAAAATAGTTGTATAAAAAATATCAGTTAATAATTTATGATATTTTTAACAATAATTTAAGATGATTAAGTTTGATATCTAAACAGTATTTAATTCTAATATTTACGATCTAAAAAAAAATTAAATGAATAAAAATATTTTTGATTTCTTTTTCAAATAACTATTATCCCCCATATATCCTATTGTTTTATAATCCATGCTGGAGTTGTTTCAAAATAATTTAGAGGCGGGCTAATTTAATTATAGATTATTAATTCTTAATTAAAGAATGTACTATTTTGCCAAATAAATTCATTTTTATTTGTTTCTGCTATATTTTTACAATCTGTTTATTTAAAATATAGTTAAGAAAATTATAATTTTATTAAGAGTTATTGTATTAGCAATATTAATATTATTAAATTTTTGCATTTAACTTTATTATTTATCTGATTATTTTTCTAATAGCATATCTAACTTTTTAATTTTTACATGCTTTTATTTAACAAAAAAAAAATTATAATTAGCTAAATATTTCTATTTAATCATTAAATGATAATAATAATTAAAATAATTAATTTAATTATTTAAAGTTTATAGATATTAAGCAAATTTGAATTAAATTAATTTACTCCCTATTTATTTTTAAAAATTTTAATAGTAAATAAAGAAATTTATTCCAACTTCTATGTAGTATTATAGGAAGTTTTTTATTCAAAAAATAATAACTATTTATATTGTTTTCTTAATTTTCAATGACTATATTACGTTCTTTTAAATAAAAAATAGTTTAATTATCAAGATTAATTATTTTTGTTTTTTAATAAATATTTCAATAAACTTAAAAGCAATCTAATATAAAAATTCTAACTTATTTCTTTATATAATGTGTAGATGATAAAAATAAGTTTT
Source organism: Tetrahymena borealis (assembly GCA_000260095.1). Taxonomy (NCBI): domain Eukaryota; phylum Ciliophora; class Oligohymenophorea; order Hymenostomatida; family Tetrahymenidae; genus Tetrahymena; species Tetrahymena borealis. The sequence continues at coordinate 2,872,489 of JH651225.1, forward strand.
ATCTGGCTATCAAATGATTAAAATTGTATCGATTATTTTTATTTGAAATTATTTTATTAAAAATTAACTTTTAAATTTATTGTTTTAATTAAATTAGGGTAAATAAATTCAAGAAATAAATTATGTAAATCTTAGATATTAGATTAGTTTTAAGTATTTGTTAAAATTAATGAAATAATAAATAATAATAGTAAATTTACTCGCTTTTAAATATAGTAAAGGAGATTAAATATTATTTATTGATTATAAATATTTATTTTTATTTATTAAGAATTTTTTTAGCATTTTATTTATAATTTTTTTATTATTATTTATTGTTATCAAATTTGTTTACTCCCTATTAATTAAAAAGAATGAATTAAATAGATATCAGAATAGTTTTATAATTTATTCCTCCTCTTTTCAAATTATTAAGTGATTAATCTTTTGATCCAGTACTATTGTTTTTAAAGCAAATGATCTTACGTTCTTTTATTTAAATTATATTAATATTTCATTTATTTTAATAATTATTTTTTAGTTTTTAATTTTGTAATAATTATTTTTATCTTTTTTTTTATAGAACTCAATTTTGTTTAGAATTATTTTTTATTTTTAATAACTTTCCTCATTTTAATACGCACTTATTTTAATAAAAGAGAGTTAATTTATTAATTTATGATAAATAAATGATAAAATTATTACTGACTTAATTAAATAAATAATTTTAGAAATTATCATTTAATGGTTTCTAATTTTACAACCTAATTTTTTAAAATTAAAAATATTAAAATATATTATCAAATTTAATTAAATGAATTAAGATTATTTCATTTTTAAATCTATTTATTGTAATCAAATCAATCTTACACAATAGAAGCCCTATTAAATTAAAATAATTTAATTAATAAAATTAAAAAAAAAAAAAAAGAAAACCAAAACTTAAAGAAAAAAAAAAAAAAAAAACTCTTAAGGTATTTTAAAATTTTAAATTATTTAATAAATATTAATAATATCATTTACCTTTCCACCCCAAGCTCCTTATTTCTTCTACTATTTTATAATATAATAATAAATATTTATTTATATTAAAATTTATCAATTCATTTTAATAAAAATACTTATTTTAATAATTAGTCTATCTATTTTTCTGTAGATGATTTAGAAGTATAATTATTTTCTTAATTGATAGAATTAAATGATTTTTAATTTGTCTAATTATTTTGCATTGATAGCAATTATATATTTTCTTTCTAAAGAATACAAATTTCCTGTATTAATTCCTCTATTCTTTTTTCATATCTAGAATTATCATCCTTGTAATTGGATTCATTTTTTGTTAGTAATTAACATTTTTCTTCTAGTTAGTTTAGTTAATTTTTTAGTTAATTATAACTAACTTCTTTGAGTAGAAGATCCTAATTTAAATTATCCAATGACTACTTTAATAAATTTGCTAGATTTCTACTTTATGAATCCATCTATACTAACAATTGGCATTATTTTTCAAGTTAATTGAGATTATTTTGTTATGACTTACACTTTTGCTCAAGCTATTAGATCAAATTCATGTATTCATCAATTGATCCATTAGACTAAGAAAAGATTTAGTTAATCAAATTATCTTCATTTTTTCTATTTAAAAATTATAAATATTAGTTAAATTAAGAGAGGATGAGGGGAGGGGGTTATTAGTAGATTTTATATTATTTAAAAGAAATAAATTTTCTATGAATCAAGCATATCTATATTTTTAGCCTACAGAATCTACTTTAATCCCCTTCTATTATTTAGATGAGTTAAAAGTCTTTATTCTAAGTACTTATTATTCATTTTTCTATCTTTCTTTTTTTTATATGTCAAATAACTTTTCTTTTCTTATTTAATTGATTATACAAACTAGTTTTTTTAGATGAGCATTTATATCTCATTAGATTAATGGAGATTAGGAAGTTTTAATAGAAGAATTTTTTTAAAATTAATTAGTAATTCACCAGATGTAGTAAAATGAAAAGAAACAAATTAGTAATAAAATATCAGGAAGATATTAGTATATTAAATAATTTACACTTATAAACATCTTTTAATTTACTTTGAATCTAAACTTGCTTTTTCGAAGCTCATTTTTCTCAATTAGATTAAGGGAGAACAAATTATTATATTATGTATGTAAGTAATTAAATTCTGATAAAATGATGATAATCTTTAATTAAAAGTATATATTAATATTTAATAAATTTACACGTAAAAGCATCATCTATAAATGTAACAAATTAAATTCTGATTAAGAGATCAAATATTAGGAAGTTGTTAGTTAGCTTATCATTTAATATTCTCTTAATAACAAATGTATTTTTGCTTTTTTTAAGCTCATTTTTCTTAATTAGATAAAGGGAGAAAGAAATTATTAAATTATAAATGTAAGTAATTAAATTCTGATTAAATGATAAAATATCATTAATCATTTTTCTCAATTAGATTAAGGGAGAAACATATTATTATATTATGTATGTAAGTAATTAAATTCTGATTAAATGATGATAATCTTTAATTAAAAGCGATATATAAATATTTAATAAATTTACATGTAAAAGCATCATTTATAAATGTAACAAATTAAATTCTGATTAAGAGAAAAAATATTAGGAAGAAAAGGCTATTATTTATAAGTGTAATAATTAAATTCTGATTAAGTGATAAGATATAAGGAAGATATTAGATTTTAATTAATTTACACCTAAAAATATTATTTAATTTACTTGAATGTATCTTTGTTTTTTCTATGCAATTTCTCTAAATTTGATTAAGGGAAAATAAATTATTATATTATAAAAGTAACAACTTAAATTCTGATTTATTGATAAGATATAAGGAAGATATTAGTATATTTTTATGCTTTACAAATTAACATAATTACTTTGAAAGTTAAAATAGCTTTTTTGAAGCATATTTACATCTAATTAGATTAAGGATAAATAATATATTATAAGTGTAAGAAAATAAATTCTGATTAAATTATAAGATATACTTAATTCAAAGTGAGGTAAATAATTAATCAAATGGAAAATGTTAGTTTATTCATTAATTTGCATTAAAAACTTTATCAATAAATGTAATAAATTAAATTCTGATTATTTGATTAAATATAAAGAAGATGCTAGCATGTCATTTAATATACTATTAAAAACTTCATTTAACTATGAATGTATATTTGCTTTTTCGAAGCTCATTTTTCTCAATTAGATTAAGGGAGAAAGAAATTATTATATTATATATGTAAGTAATTAAATTCTGATAATGAATAGTGATATATAAATATCTAATTAATTTACACGTAAAAATATCTTTTATAAATGTAACAAATTAAATTCTGATTATGTAATCAGATATTAGGAAGTTTTCATATATTAATTAATTTACACTTATAAACATCATTTAATTAACTTTGTATGTATATTTGCTTTTTTGAAGCTCATTTTTCTCATTTAGATTAAGGGAGAAACAAATTATTTATGTAAGTAATTAAATTCTGATTAAATTATAAGGTATTATTAAATAATAGTGATATATGTTTAATTAATTTACACGTAAAAAAATCATTTATAAATGTAACAAATTAAATTCTGATTATGTTATAAGACAACACTAGGAAGATATTTGTATACAAATTTGAAAGTTAAAATAGCTTTTTTAGATGCATATTTATGTCTAATTAGATTAAGGAGATAAAATATATTATAAATGTAAGAAATTAAATTCTGGTTAAATGATAAGATATCCTAAATTAAAACAGGGGGAAATATTTAATCAAAAAGAAGATATTAGTTTATTAATGGTTTTGTACTTAAAAACTTTTTCTATAAATGTAACAAATTAAATTCTGATTAAATGATCAAATATCCTTAATTAAAGGTAGAGAAATTCTTTAATAGAAAAGGGATATAATAGAAAATTATTTATTAATAAATTTCAAGTACTATTATTAAAGTAGATTAACATTAAGATAAACCTCATAATTATTTTAAATTTATTCTTTTTATTAGATTAAAGTTATATCTGTGCTACCCCCATTTTAAAATTGTTAATAATGATTTTTTAAAAATAGAAAAAATAAAATAAATAATAGGAAGATATAAATTAAATATTATTAATTAAGATTTTCAAAAAATGTTAATAATCATCATATTGCAGATATAAATATTTTTGAGAATACTTCTAACATAAAAATGAAAAATATTTAATTACAAAATAATTAAAATTTATAAGTAATTTATTTATCTAACTATTATGTAAGCATCAATTTATAATCAATATTGCTTCAAACTATTATTAATAAAATTATAAGTTAATTTGTAATTAATTAAATGCTAATTTAGTTTTACCTTCAAGGGATATCAACTTAGTAATCTTATTTAGCCTTTATTTTAATAAGGGTTTATGTACAGTGCTAATAATTTCATAAAATAGAATGAAAAATGTTTAATAAGAATTTGTTGGTAGAAAATTAAAACAATTGATACCTTATAGAAATACTTAATTATGCAAGTAAAGAACACTTTCTTAATCCACATCCTAACATACTATAATTATCATGTCTATTACCAATTTCCCTTAATATTGAAATTTACAAAGAAGTCAATTCATTAGATTTGAAAGTAAAACTTATTAGAATTAAATATTACCATAATATAAGATCTAAATTAGTAAGGGAAGGGCAATTTCCTAATCCATATCCTAAATCACCACTACCCTTATCACCAATTTTATTACTACTAATATATTTATTTAATTATTTAATTAAGGCATTTAAATTTTAAAATAGAAGGAACAAATTGAAGCTTAAAAATTAAATTCCACCTTAAATTCAGAATTATTGTTTTGAGCATTTAAGCTTTTCCTAAACCTGATCCTAAACTACAAGCGCCTGAATTTTCAATGCCATTATTGCTTTTAATTTTGAAAGTTTAATAGTATTAAACTAATCAAAGTAATTAATTGTTGTATTAAGTAAGTAAGAAATTTACCTTAAATCCAGATCTAGGAAATTTAATTAAGAACAATTTGCTAAAGCTGATCCTATATTACAAGCACCCTATCCTCCAATTTTGTTAATCCTGTTATTTCAAAAGAGATAAATTACATAATAAATAAATATAACAATAACAAACTGATAAAATATAAGTAATTGAAATGAAAATAAATTGTTTGTTAGTTAGTTAGTAAGTTTGTTTGTTTGTTCTTACTTTAAATCCAAATTTAAGATAGTAAGCTATAAGCAATTTGCTAATCCTAGTACTAATTAACTAACACCCTGATCACTAATTTTATTATTTCTATTAAATTTAAATAAATAAGAGAGAGTTAATTACAATCAAATTGGAATAAGGTTTTTTATATATTTACGTTAAACTGATTGTAATAGAAGTAAGATGTGACTAAATGTTCCTAAATATAGAACCCAAAGCACAAGCACCCTAATCTTCAATATCATTACATCTTTAATTTTAATGTTTAATTTATTAAAATGCAAGAAGAGAAATAGAGAGAATAAAATACAAAGATGTTTTAAGAAATTAAAAATTAGATAAATTAATAAATTCTATCTACCCTAAGTTAAGATCTAATATTTTAAATGATTCTTGTTTTCCAAGTCCAGATACTAAACCTGAAGCACCTTTTTATCCAATTTTACAGTCCCTTTTAAATTTACAAAATTAAAATAAACTAAATAGAAGAGTATGAAAGAAAATAAAATTTTTTTTACCACAAATAAAGATGTAAAGAAGTAATTTATGAACAATTTCCTAACCCAGATCCTAAGCTAAGAGCACCTGACTCTCCAATATCTCCACTTGTATATGAAAAGAGTTTAAGAAAATATTAATAAAACAAAATTCTACCTTAAAAACAGATTTAGTTCAGTAAGTTACTAGCAATATCCTAAACTGGAGCCTAAAGCACAAGCATCCTATTCTCCAATGGTATTGCATCTTTAATTTCATAAGAAGTAAGTAAGTAAGCCAGACAGTCAGTCAGTCAGTAATCAATATTGGATGATATACTTTAAATAAAAAAAACTAAATACTTACAATAAACTGAGAGTTAAAGTAGAAATTTTAGAGAGATTCTTTAGTCCAGACCCTAAGCCGAGAGCTCCTTGTTCTCTTATTTTATTTTTGCTGTAGTTTTAATATGGAATTTGAATAATCATAGAAAAGATATTGATTGGATAGAAGAAAAAGAAAGAGATTACTAAAATGAAAGATTTAATGTGGTTAATAATTAGCAATTTCCTAATCCTATTCCCAAATTATAAGCACCCTAATTTTCAATTTTATTATTCCTTTTTTTTAAAAAAATTAATAAGCTCATCCATTTATTAAATTATTGTCAGAGCGCTTACATTTTTTTTCATGTCAAAATTTAAAGTAAATTTATTAATTTTGTTTTCAAAAATTCATATTTAATAAGAAAAAAATAGAAATTCTATCAATTTGTTTCTATTCTTTCAATAAAATTTTAGGTAATTAAACTATCAATTTTTTATTAATGCCAGATGTATTTTTAGACATAAAAAAATGTAAGTGCCTGAAACACTAATTTCATGATTGGAGTAGTTAAATTATTATCTTGAAATAAAAAGTTGAGAAAATAAATATTGCAAAAATTTTACGTAAAATCAAGATTCAATGTAGTAAGTTTTAAACACTTTCCAATACCAGAGCCTATAGCACTGGCACCCTAATCACAAATATAATTACAGCTTTTTCGATTAAAAAAAATAAATAAGTAAGTAAGTAAGTAAGCAAGCAAGTAATAAATCCCAATAAAAATAATAATTAATTTAAACTGTTATGTGAATGAACAAAAATTTGTTTACCCAAAATGAATATCTAAATAATTAATTTATGAACAAAGTCCTAATCCTGATCCTATCATACAAGCCTACTCATTTTAGATACAGGTTCCACTTTTAAATTTAATAATATAAAAATAAGATAGTGGGGGATATTTCAATGGTATAGATTTTTACGATAGATTTAGAGTTAATGATAGTAAAGATGAGCAATCCCCTAACCCATACCCCAAACCTCCTACTCCAATACGATTTGTCCTTTTATTTTTATTAGTAGAAAATATAATAATAAAAATTAAAATAATAAATTTATGATGGTTTTGTAAGTTGTTAGTATCCAAAAAATAGAAAGAAAGAAAGCTAGCTAAGTAATTTGTTTTTTAATGAAAGTTATTCATTAATATCTATCTAGATAAAAAACTAATATTAAAATAAATTATGAGCTGGAATACTAACTACGAACTATAATAAAAATTATTAAAATTATACTCAAAATCAAGTTGAAGGGAAGTGAGTCTTGATAGATTTCCTAATCCAGATACTAAACAACTAACATTTTGATCTTCAAATTCATTGCTACTATTTATTAAAAAAGTAAAAGAAAATAGACAATAATTAGAAAATATAAGGATAATTTACTAAAAAAAAAGAGTTAATTTAGTAAGAAATGAGCATTTTCCTAATATAATTCCTAAATTTCTATCTTCCTAAATCTTAATTAAATTTTCCCTTTTTAATATAGACTATTTTAGTAAAGAATTAATGATTTGAAAGAATAGCAAAAATACTCTAAATTGAGAGTTAACTCAGTAAGCAATGAGCAATTATTTAGTCCTGATACTAAATCACAAGCACCTTCGTTTTAGATGTAATTATTTCTGTTAGAAAAATCCTAATGTAAAATCTGTGAGAAATATTCCAATAAAAATGTACCTTAAATTAAGATTTAACATAGTAAGAGATGAGCAATTTCCTATTTCGAATCCTAAATCACAAGCCCCCTATTGTTCTATGCCGTTTTCTCTTTAAATTTACATACAATGAATAAAATAATGATTATTATTATACTGCATATAGCAAGAGGAAAATAAAATAATTTAAAGTTTTACTATAGATTAAGTGTTATTGCAGAAATTTATGTACAATATTTTAATCCAGAAACCAAACCACAAGCACCTGCATCTTGAATTGAATTTTTACTAGAATTTTTATTAGAAGGAGAGGAGGAGTTTAAATAAGTAAAGAAGGATAAAAAATAAAAAGTTTGTACCTCAAGTCTATAATTAATGTTGTTAGAGAAGAACAGTTCCCTATTCCAGATCCTAAATCACAAGCACCTTGTTCTTCAATATTATTATCCCTTTTTTGTATCAAATATTAAAAAAAGTAGAAAAATATGTAGAGATCATTAAATTCGAACTTTAAGTAATAGAGTGAGAATTAAAATAAAAGAATAATTTACTATAAATTAAGAGATAATTTAGTTAAAGTTTGACAATTTCTTAATAAAGATCCCAAATAACAAGCTTCCTCATTTTCTATAGTATTATACCTTAATATTTAAATGATTGTTTGAAAGAATAACGAAAAAGCAGTCAGTATATCAAAAATAGGAAGTAGAAGAATAAAGTTTTGAAAAATTATACAATAATTCTATTGTTAATCCAGCAATTTATGATGAACATTTTGATAATAGATATTCTAGGTCTTCTATATTATTCTCGCTTTTTATTTAAAATTATAACAAAAATGAAAGTAAAAAAGTGAGAGGTAGCTAGGTAGGTTGGTTGGTCATTTTTATTAAATAAATAATTATTAAATTGATAATTGATTTACTTAAATATGACATTCTAATTGTCTGAAAAATATTTTTAAAGAATGAACTTTTGATATAAGATTATTTAATGTTTTGAATTGTCTTTTAGGAATTATTCATTTACATATTCTCTGTAGTTAACTAGCATATTATAAACAATAATCTTATTTATTACTTTTTCTTTCAAAATAACAAAACTTCGTTTTGATAATTTATTAATTAATTAATTATTAAAATAACCAAGTTAATTTTATTATTTATTGAGTAAATCATGCATAATAAACATTAAATTATCTTTTCTTTTTCCAAAGTTAATACTTGTACTATTTTTATACCATAAATCTTATTAAAATTAAACATTCTTACATTTTTTAGTAAGATGATAAGAGGGTATTATTTTTAATTAAAAATTATTCAAATAATACTAGAATTATCATTTATAGTAATCATTATTAACGATATACATTTTTAAAATATTTGTAAGTTATTATAAAAATAATTTTTAATTTATACATATTAACTTAGTATTTAGATATTTTTGCCTTGTTTTTTAAATAAATTTACTTTTACAGATTTTTAAGAAGACATATCAATTAATATATTTAATAAGTCACAAATAGAAATTAAGATAGTTAAGTTTCGTATTTACTAATAATTAAATTTATTTGATATATTTTTGTAAAGGGTTAAATTTTTAAATGGTACTCCATCACTTTATTTATTTTGTTATTTTTATAAAAAGAAAATGTTTGATTAGATTAATATAATACAATATACAACATATAATCATACAATATATAAAAGAATAATCATATATATTATATAAAATTATTTTATCTATAGCTTATCATTTAATATTTCTATATCTAAAAGGATTAGGTTCAAAAATTGATTTTCAGTTCAATTATCTACTCCCTTCCCTTCTAACTTATTTAGTCAATTTTAGTACCAAAACTATTAATATAATAAAGAAAATTATAAAAATAAAATCATTAATAAATATATATTATTACATCTGATTTCTTATATTGATATATTTATGAAATAAGTTAATGACTCAATGTATTATCAAATATTAAATTAGATTGGTTTACCTAATATATTAAATTAATACTTAAACACCTCTAAAACATATTTTTAATTTTTAATAGTTCAAAAAAATCTAATTTATATGAGATTTCTTTACCTTCTAATTATTTTTAATATTTAAATTAAAATATATTGCAATTTAATTTAATAAATGGAAATTACGTTCTATTGATGAAATAAAAGTTAGTTAGAAAGAATTAAGTTAAATTATAATTTGATAAATTATTTTTTAAGGATGTAAAAATGATAGAGAGTATTTATTACGCACTATTTTTATTAAATATCATTTTAATTATTAAGAATATTTTAGTTTATAAAAATAAATTACATCCTATATATTTTAGAGATTAATAATAGTTTTTAATTATTTCTTAAAATCTAAATTTACATCCTTTAATTAAAAAATATTTAAATATTAAATTTCACCTAAATTCATTAAAAAACTTACACACTAATTTATAATAATAAATTTATAAATATTTAAATTTATTATGAGATAAAAGCTTTGTTTGCTTCTAATTTTATTTTGTATAATTTTATTCGCTCATTCAAAATATGTTTACAAACTTTTAATAATTATTAAAAAATCATAAATAAACTATCATTTCAATTAGTAAACTTGGATTATAAATTAATTATTTCTTTGTATAAATCTTAAAATATTAACCTCCCTCCTTTATCTAGTAATTATTTCTCCAAATCTAACATTAAAAATGGATTTTTAGAGAGGAGGTTTATAAAATTTATTATATTTTTAAAGATTTTTTCCTCTTTATTAAATAACATGGTTATTTTATGTTTCATTTATTATGTTTAGAATTGTTTTTCATATTAGTATTACAATCTGATTAGTTTTAATAATAATAAATATAAATTAGGTATTAATAGAATTATAGAATATTTTTATATTTATTAAATTTGAAATTCAATGAGATTAATCATATTTTTAATAGTTTCAATCTATTAAATTTATTTCACATCAAATAATTTGATGATTTTTGCTTAATGATATTTTAAATTTATGTTTTAGCTATAATTTTACTGTCTGTTTATATTGATAAATAAAAATAGATATTGAAGGAATTTCTTAATATTTGTATTATTAATTATTTTTGAAAAATTAATGAGATCAAAATATATTATTTTTTAATCAAATTTCAATCTATTAATTTCGCTTAATCAACTTAATGTGATAGATTATTTTTGCTTTTTAATATTTCAAATTTCAGTGTATAGCAATATTTTTACATCCTATTGATTTAGAAAATTAATAAATAAAAAATGGATATAGTTAAATATTTGAATTATTGATTATATCTAATTTAATGAGGTCAATTTTAATTTGATAATAGAATTTCAATCTTTTAATTCACTTTATCATCCAACAATAAATATCTGATTATTTTAGTTTTATAATTAATTTGAGTTTTTCATTATATTTTTACAGACTGTTTAGTTTTAATATTAATAAATAGTAAATAATTATTAATATAGTTATTATTGGAATTATTTTAGATTAATCTATCATTTTTAAATAGAATTTCTATGTAATAAACTCGTTTCACCCAATAATAGGATGATATTTGCTTTTTAATATTTCAAATTTCTGTTTTTAGCTATAATTTTACGTACTATTTAGTTAGGTAAAATATTGATAAATAGAAAATAAGATTTATTATAATTCTTGAATCGTTGTATTATTAATTTTTTTGAAATATATTGAGACCCAATAAATCCTTTTTTAATAGAACTTCTATCTATGAAATTCACTCAATCAACAAATAATATTTGGTGATTTTTGCTTTACTATAAATTTAGCTTTTAACAATATTCTTACTGTCTATTTAGTTTTAATTTTAATAATTATTAAATAGGTTTAATTAGAATTGTCGAATATTTATATTATTAATTATATTAAATCTAATGAGACCACAATCTATTAAATTCATTTCATCAACAAATAAAAGATGATAATATTATAATATCTTTAAATTTTATTTAAGTTTAGCGATTTCTTACTCCCTTTTAGTTACAATTTTGATAAATAGAAAAAGGTTAATAATAGAATTAAAGAAAATTTATATAAATAATTTTTGCTGAAATTCAATGATACCAATCTTTAACTTTTTCATAGAATTTCAATCTATTTAATTAATTTCATCAATAAATAATTTGGTGATTTTAACTTTCTTTCTTTTCTTAGAAATTTGAGTATTTAGCAATGTTTTTACGTCCTATTGAGTTAAAATATTGATAAATAGAAAATTAAATTAATAGAATTATTTAAGTTCATTTCATCAACTTAAAATTTGTTGATTTTGGTTTTTAATAATTTATATTTCAATTTTTTTTAAATATTTTTACTCCCTATATTGTTAAATATTGGTAATATTAAAAAAAATGTAAAATATTCGTTTTATAAATTATCTATGAAAATCAATAAGATCAATTTCTCATTTTTAATTGAATTTTAATCTATTTAATTAAGTTCAAGTCATTCAAAAAAACAATATGATTAGTTTTGCTTTTTTATAATTCAAATTTTTTTGTTTTTAATGATATTTTTACGTACTATTTAGTTAAAACGATAAATAAAAAATAATTACTAATAAATTTGTTGAATATTGTGTGTTTTTAATATCTTTTGAAATTCAATTAGATCTATCTATCATTTTTTAATAGAATTTCAGTCTATTAAATTCACTTATTAATAGATAATAAAAATTTTTCTTATAATATTTCAAATTTCTGGTTTTAGCTATTTTTTTACATACTGTTAGTTTTAAGAAAATAGGTATTAATAGAATTTTTAATATTTGTATTATTAGATTTTATTAAAATTCACTGAGATTAATGATTTTTTTAATAGATTCTTAATCTATCTATTAAATTCACTTCATTAATAATTAATATGAGGCTTTTTGCTCAGTAATATTTTATATTTCAGTTTTTAGCTATATTTTTACTGCCTAAATTGTTAAAATATAAATATTTAGGAAATAGGTATTAACAGAATGATTGAATATTTGTGTTATTAATTTTAATATGATTAATCTATCATAATTTAATAGAATTTCAATCTATTAAATTCACTTCATCACTCTTAATATGGTGATTTTTGTTTGATAATATTTCAAATGTCAGTTTCTATAGATATTAATACGAGCTATTTAGTTAAAAGTAAATTGTCATTAATATATTATTTGTAGTTTTATTTCTTGTTGGTTGTATTTGAAATTCACTGTTATCAATCTATCATATTTTATAAGAATCTCTATCTATTAAATTCACTTCATCAACAAAAAATTTAAAAATATTATTAATTTTTGCTTAATAATATTTCAAATCTCAGTTATAAGCGATGGTTTTACGTACTGTTTAGTTAAAATAAAGATAAATATAAAATAAGTATAAATATAATTTTTAAAAATTAGGATTATTAATTTTTTTTGAAGCTGTTGAGATCAATCAATCGTTTTTAAATCCAATTAATATCTAATTAATTCACTTTATTAGCAAATAACACCTTGGATTTTGCTTTAAAATGTTCCAAATATCAGTTTTTAGATATAATTTTACGTACTATTTATTTAAAAATATTGATAAATAGAAATAAAATAAACATTAATAGAATTTTTAAATATTTGTATTAATATAAAATTATAATTTGAATTAGATTAAGCTGTCATTTTTTAATAGAATTTCAATCTATCAATCTTTATTATGTTTAAAATTTCAGTTTTAGCGATATTTTTACTGACTATATAAATAGAAAATTGGCATTAATAGATTTTTTAAATGTTTGTATAATTAATTCATATAGAAATTGAATGAGATAAATCTATTATTTTAATAGAATTTTTAACTATTAAATTCTATTTATTAACAATAACTATGATGATTTTTGATTATTAATAATTCAATTAATTTGTTTTTGATGTTTTTACAAGCTATTTAATTAAAATATTTATAATTAAAAAATTAATTAACATCGAGTTATTGAATATTTGTTTTCATATTTATATTTGATATTCAATAAGGCCAATCTATCATTTTTAATAGAATTTCTATAGATTCACTTCATAGGTGAATAATAAGATGATTATTTGTTTATGATATTTCAAATTTCATTTTTAGCAATATTTTTACTCCCTATTTAGTTAATATGTTGATAAATAGAAATTAGGTAAGAATAAATAAATTAATCAAATATTTTTATTATTAATTATAATAGAATTCACTAAGATTAAATTGTCATTTTTTAATAAAATTTCAATCTAATAAATTCACTTCGTAAATCATATAATGATTAATATTTTATTAGCTATATTTTTACTGCCTATTTAATTAAAAAATTGATAAATAGAAAGAAAATAGGTATGAATAGAATTATTGAATATTTGTATTATTAATAGTTAATTCTATGATATTAATAATCTCCAATTTTTAATAGAACTTTAATCTATTAAATTCACTTCTTCAACCAATAATAAATAAAGATTTTTGCTAAATAATATTTCAAATTTCATTTTTTAGCTATATTTTTACGTCCTATTTATTTAAAAATTGGTAAATAAAAATAAATATTAATAGAATAGTTGAATGCTTGTATTTTTAATTTTATTTGAAATTCAATAAGATCAATCTATCATTTATAAATAGTTTTTTTTAGATCTATTAATAAATTAACTTCATTAATTAATTATATGATGATTTTTGCTTTATATTTCAAATTTTAGTTTTTAGAGATATCTTTACTGTCTATTTATTTAGTTTTAATTTAATAAATTGAAAATAGATATTAATAGAACTGTTGAATATTTGTATTTTTGATTATTTTTTTGATATTCAATGAGAAATATCTATCATGTTTTAATAGGTACTTTATCTATTTAATTCACTTCATCAACAAATAATATTATGATTTTTGATTAATAATATTTCAAACTTTAGTTTTTATCTATATCTTTACTCCCTATATTTCAAATATTGTTAAATAAAAAAAATTAATGTATAATAAATAGAATCTAAAATTATAGTATTATTAACAATATTAGAAATTGATTAATATTAATTTTTAACTTTTTAATAGAATTTAATCTATTAAATTCTCTTTATCAACAAATAATATGATGATTTTTGATTAACATTATTAAAATTTTAGTTTTTAGCTATATTGTTACTGCCTATTTTAAAAATATTGGTAATTAAAAAATAAATACTATAGAATATAAAATATTTTTATTATTAACAATATTGGAAATTAATTGAAATCAATTTTTAACATTTTAATATTTAATCTATTAAATTCTCTTTATCAACAAGCAATATGATAATTTTAGCATTATAATATTTCAAATGTTAATTTTTGGATATATTTTTACCATCTATTTTATTAAAATATTGATGAAAATAGATATTAATACAATTGTCAATTATTTGTAATATTAATTTTTTTGAAATTGAAAGATAATATTTAAAATTTGTGCTTTTAGCTATATTTTTACTTACTATTTATTTAAAATATTGATAAAATAGTTATTATTATTAAAAGATATGTAGAATATTTTGTGCTATTAATTTTTTGAAATTAACTTTGATTAATCTATCATTTTTTATCAGAATAATAAATTATTATATTCACTTCATCAACAAATAGTATGAAGATTCCCATTATTTTGTTTCAAATTCCAGTTTTTATAGATATTTTTACTTTCTATTTAGTTAAAACATAGGTGAATAGAAAATAGGTAGTTATAGGATTGTTTAATATTTGTGCTATTAATTTTTATTGAAATTAACTGAAATTAATTCATCGTTTATGAATTTCAATCAATTAAAATCACTTCATCAACAAATAATAAGATGATTTATGCTTCATAATATTTTAATTTTGTTTTTCATGATAATTTTACTTGCTATTTATTTAATATTAAAATAAACAATTTTAAATTTTAGATATTTATCATTATTAATTATTATATAAGTATTCTTTTAGAAAACTTATCATTTTAAATCAATTAAATTGAATAAATATTAAAAAATTAATTTATTTTGGATAATTTTAAGATTAAGTAAAATTGATTGATTGGACAATATTTTTACAACCTATTTATTAATTAAATTAAGATTATATTATATTATTTTTGTTTAGAAATTAATAAAAGCTAATTAAGATTTGATTATCTTTTTTGATTATTTTTGATTTATTTAAAGCAAATTAAGAATGCTTATTTGTTAGTAATTTTGTAATATTTACATTCTATTCATAACAAAAAAATAATAAGTATAAATATAATAAATGTATTTATCAATTTATGATATTAGCAAAAGATAATTAAATTAAATTTTCTAGGATTATTCTAATTAATAACAATATTTTTACTTCCTTAATAAAAAAAATAATATTAATAGTATAATTTAATCCTCTCAATAAAGAATAGTTTTAAATGATTAAATATAAAATTGAATTTATCCATTTAATTAATTAACTAAGTTAAATATTTTTAACAATGTCTGTATTCTTTATATTTATACTCTGCCCTATATTTTAAAATAGAAATATCAATATATTATTTTTAAAAAAAAGCAAATAATAACAATACTATTTTTTTATTAAAATACCCAATTATTTAATTTATTATTCTTTAAAAAATAAATATTAAACTAAAAAATTTGGTATTTATTAAAAAGTAGTGACTATTTTAATTCATATTATATTTTAAAATGCTAAATAATAGATTGATTCATTTCTTATTAAATTATTTGTTGTAATTGAAAATGTTTCAAATTTTTTTCAGATAATTTTACTCCCTATTTATTAAATAAAATTTGTTGAGAAACTTGATTATTTAATACAGTTTTATTTTCTTTAATTCACTTAAAAATAATAACATATAATGATTTATCACCATTATTCAAATTTAGGTTTTGATATTTTTACTTCCTATTAAGAATAAATAATTATAGTTTTTAATAGAATAATTGAAAATTTATATTTATTTTTTGAATAGAATTTCTATTTGTTCTTTTAACTTCTTCAAGATATAATATAAGGATATATCATGATCTTTTAAATTTCAATTTTGCAATAATATTTACTTTCTATTTAGTTAAAATATTGAAAGTTAGAAGATATTTATAGTAATAATTTTAAATATTGATTTGATAATAATTATTTTAATTAATTCAATCTATTTAATTTAAATCTACGCTAAAATCTTATGATATTTCTTAATTTTTTCTAATTTCTGATTTACTATATTTTTACTGTCTATTATTTGTTAAATATTTTTATTATTTCAAAAAAGGTGTATAAAAAAGATCAGTTAATAATTTATGATATTTTAACAATAATTTAAGATGATTAAGTTTGATATCTTAGCTGTATTTAATTCTAATATTTACGATCTAAAAAAAAATTAAATGAATAAAAATATTTTTGATCTCTTTTTCAAATAACTATTATCCCCCATATATCCTATTATTTTATAATCCATAACCCTGGTATTGCTTTAAAATAATTTAGAGGCGGGCTAATTTAATCGTAGATTATGAGTCCTTAATTAAAGAATATACTATTTTGTGAAATAAATTCATTTTTATTTGTTTCTGCTATATTTTTACAATCTGTTTATTTAAAATATGGTTAAGAAAATTATAATTGTATTAAGAGTTATGATATTAGCAAATTAATATCATTTGTTTAGGTATTTAACTTTATTATTTATCTGAATATTTTTTCTATATTTTACATGCTTTTATTTAACAATAAAAAAAATTATAATTAGCTAAATATTACTATTTTATCATGATTTAATAATTATTATTAAAATAATTAATTTAATTATTTAAAGTTTATAGATATTAAGCAAATTTGAATTTAATTAATTTACTCCCTATTCATTTTTAAAAATTTTAATAGTAAATAAAGACATTTATTCCAACTTTTATTTAGTATTTAAGGAAGTTTTTTATTCAAGAAATAATATTAATTATTTATATTCTTTTCTTAATTTTCGATGACTGTATTACGTTCTTTTAAATAAAAAATAGTTTAATAATCAATACTAATTATTTTTGTTTTTTAATAAATATTTCAATAAGCTTAAAATCAATCTAATATAAAAATTCTAACTTATTTCTTAATATAATGTGTAGATGATAAAAATAAATTTTATCTGTTATTTTATTAAAAATTAGCTTTTAAATTTAGAAATTTCTAAATTGTTTTGATTAAATTAGGGTAAATAGATTCAAGAAATAAATTATTTAAATCTAAGATATTAGATTATTTTTAAGTATTTTTTAAAATTAATGAAATAATTTTCCTAAATAAAATAGTAAATTTACTCGCTTTTAAATATAGTAAAGGAGATTAAATATTATTTATAGATAATAAATTTTTATTTTTATTTATTAGGAATTTTTTTATCATTTTATTAATAATTAATTTATTTATTTATTATTGTTATCAAATTTGTTTACTCCCTATTAATTAAAAAGAATGAATTAAATTAATATCAGAATAGTTTTATAATCTATTCCTCATCTTTTCAAATTATTAAGCGATCAATCTTTTGATCATAGTACTATTGTTTTTAAAGCAAATGATCTTACATTCTTTTATTTAAATTATATTAATATTTCAATTATTTTAATAATTATTTTTTAGTTTTTAATTTTGTAATAATTATTTTTATGTTTTTTTTAATAGAACTCAATTTTGTTTAGAATTATTTTTTATATTTAATAACTTTCCTCATTTTAATACGCACTTATTTCAATAAAAGAAAGTTAATTTATTAATTCATGATAAATTAATTATAAAATTATTACTGACTAAATTAAAATAAATAATATTTAGAAATTATCATTTTATGGTTTCTAATTTTACAACCTAATTTTTAAAAAATAAAAATAATAAAATATATTATCAAATTTAATTAAATGAATTAAGATTATTTCATTTTTAAATCTATTTATTGTAATCAAATCAATCTTACACAATAGAAGCCCTATTAAATTAAAATAATTTAATTAATAAAATTAAAAAATTAAGAATATTAAACCTTTATTTAATGAGAAATAGAAAAAATAAGCTCTTAAGGTATTTTAAAATTTTAAATTATTTAATAAATATTAATAATATCATTTACCTTTCCACCCCAAGCTCCTTATTTCTTCTACTATTTTATAATATCATAATAAATATTTATTTATATTAAAATTTATCAATTCATTTTAATAAAAATACTTCTTTTAATAATTAGTCTATCTATTTTTCTGTAGATGATTTAGAAGTTTAATTATTTTCTTAATTGATAGAATTAAATGATTTTTAATTTGTCTAATTATTTTGCATTGATAGCAATTATATATTTTCTTTCTAAAGAATACAAATTTCCTGTATTAATTCCTCTATTCTTTTTTCATATCTAGAATTATCATCCTTGTAATTGGATTCATTTTTTGTTAGTAATTAACATTTTTCTTCTAGTTAGTTTAGTTAATTTTTTAGTTAATTATAACTAACTTCTTTGAGTAGAAGATCCTAATTTAAATTATCCAATGACTACTTTAATAAATTTGCTAGATTTCTACTTTATGAATCCATCTATACTAACAATTGGCATTATTTTTCAAGTTAATTTAGATTATTTTGTTATGACTTACACTTTTGCTCAAGCTATTAGATCAAATTCATGTATTCATCAATTGATCCATTAGACTAAGAAAAGATTTAGTTAATCAAATTATCTTCATTTTTTCTATTTAAAAATTATAAATATTAGTTAAATTAAGAGAGGATGAGGGGAGGGGGTTATTAGTAGATTTTATATTATTTAAAAGAAATAAATTTTCTATGAATCAAGCATATCTATATTTTTAGCCTACAGAATCTACTTTAATCCCCTTCTATTATTTAGATGAGTTAAAAGTCTTTATTCTAAGTACTTATTATTCATTTTTTTATCTTTCTTTTTTTTACCTAATTATGTCAAATAACTTTTCTTTTCTTATTTAATTGATTATAAAAACTAGTTTTTTTAGATGAGCATTTATATCTCATTAGATTAATGGAGATTAGGAAGTTTTAATACAAGAATTTTTTTAAAATTAATTAGTATTTTGCCAGATGTAGTAAAATGAAAAGAAACAAATTAATAATAAAATATCAGGAAGATATTAGTATATTAAATAATTTACACTTATAAACATCTTTTAATTTACTTTGAATCTAAACTTGCTTTTTCCAAGCTCATTTTTCTCAATCAGATTAAGGGAGAAACAAATTATTATATTATGTATGTAAGTAATTAAATTCTGATTAAATGATTATAATCTTTAATTAAAAGTGATATATAAATAATTAATAAATTTACACGTAAAATCATCATTTATAAAAGTAACAAATTAAATTCTGATTAAGAGAAAAATATTAGGAAGTTGTTAGTTAGCTTATCATTTAATATTCTCTTAATAACAAATGTATTTTTGCTTTTTCTAAGCTCATTTTTCTTAATTAGATAAAGGGAGAAAGAAATTATTCAATAATAAATGTAAGTAATTAAATTCTGATTAAAAGATAAAATCTCTTTAATTAATTAATCGCTCGATAAAAAATTTAAATTTATTAATAAATTCACACATAAAGACCATGATTTATAAGTGTAATAAATTAAATTCTGATTAAATGATAAGATATAAGGAAGATATTAGTATATTTTAATGCTTTAAAAATAATCTGAATTACTTTGAAAGTTAAAATCGCTTTTTTGAAACATATTTACATCTAATTAGATTAAGGATAAATAATGTATTATAAGTGTAAGAAAATAAATTCTGATTAAATTATAAGATATACTTTATTCAAAGTGAGGTAAATAATTAATCAAATGGAAATTGTTAGTTTATTCATTAATTTGCATTAAAAAACTTTATCAATAAATGTTATAAATTAAATTTTGATGATATGATTAAATATCATGAAGATGCTAGCATGCCATTTAATATACTATTTAAAACTTCATTTAATTTACTTTGAATGTATATTTGCTTTTTCGAAGCTCATTTTTCTCACTTAGATTAAGGGAGAAAGAAATTATTATATAATATATGTAAGTAATTAAATTCTGATAATGAATAGTGATATATAAATATCTAATTAATTTACACGTAAAAATATCTTTTATAAATGTAACAAATT
>JH651225.1:2904431-2916300 GCA_000260095.1 Tetrahymena borealis
TAAACCTCATAATTATTTTAAATTTATTCTTTTTATTAGATTAAAGTTATATCTGTGCTACCCCCATTTTAAAATTGTTAATAATGATTTTTTAAAAATAGAAAAAATAAAATAAATAATAGGAAGATATAAATTAAATATTATTAATTAAGATTTTCAAAAAATGTTAATAATCATCATATTGCAGATATAAATATTTTTGAGAATACTTCTAACATAAAAATGAAAAATATTTAATTACAAAATAATTAAAATTTATAAGTAATTTATTTATCTAACTATTATGTAAGCATCAATTTATAATCAATATTGCTTCAAACTATTATTAATAAAATTATAAGTTAATTTGTAATTAATTAAATGCTAATTTAGTTTTACCTTCAAGGGATATCAACTTAGTAATCTTATTTAGCCTTTATTTTAATAAGGGTTTATGTACAGTGCTAATAATTTCATAAAATAGAATGAAAAATGTTTAATAAGAATTTGTTGGTAGAAAATTAAAACAATTGATACCTTATAGAAATACTTAATTATGCAAGTAAAGAACACTTTCTTAATCCACATCCTAACATACTATAATTATCATGTCTATTACCAATTTCCCTTAATATTGAAATTTACAAAGAAGTCAATTCATTAGATTTGAAAGTAAAACTTATTAGAATTAAATATTACCATAATATAAGATCTAAATTAGTAAGGGAAGGGCAATTTCCTAATCCATATCCTAAATCACCACTACCCTTATCACCAATTTTATTACTACTAATATATTTATTTAATTATTTAATTAAGGCATTTAAATTTTAAAATAGAAGGAACAAATTGAAGCTTAAAAACCAAACCCCAAAAAAAAAAAAGAAACATTAAATTCAGAATTAAAGCTTTGACCAAACAAGATCCTAAAAAACAAGAGCCTAAACTACAAACGCCAGAATCGCCAATAACATTAAAACTTTAAAAGTAGAAAACTAAACAAAATAAAAAATTGTTGTATTAAGTAAGTAAAAAATTTACCTTAAATCCAGATCTAGGAAATTTAATTAAGAACAATTTGCTAAAGCTGATCCTATATCACAAGCACCCTATCCTCCAATTTTGTTAATCCTGTTATTTCAAAAGAGATAAATTACATAATAAATAAATATAACAATAACAAACTGATAAAATATAAGTAATTGAAATGAAAATAAATTGTTTGTTAGTTAGTTAGTAAGTTTGTTTGTTTGTTCTTACTTTAAATCCAAATTTAAGATAGTAAGCTATAAGCAATTTGCTAATCCTAGCACTAATTAACTAACACCCTGATCACTAATTTTATTATTTCTATTAAATTTAAATAAATAAGAGAGAGTTAATTACAATCAAATTGGAATAAGGTTTTTTATATATTTACGTTAAACAGATTGTAATAGAAGTAAGATGTGACTAAATGTTCCTAAATATAGAACCCAAAGCACAAGCACCCTAATCTTCAATATCATTACATCTTTAATTTTAATGTTTAATTTATTAAAATGCAAGAAGAGAAATAGAGAGAATAAAATACAAAGATGTTTTAAGAAATTAAAAATTAGATAAATTAATAAATTCTATCTACCCTAAGTTAAGATCTAATATTTTAAATGATTCTTGTTTTCCAAGTCCAGATACTAAACCTGAAGCACCTTTTTATCCAATTTTACAGTCCCTTTTAAATTTACAAAATTAAAATAAACTAAATAGAAGAGTATGAAAGAAAATAAAATTTTTTTTACCACAAATAAAGATGTAAAGAAGTAATTTATGAACAATTTCCTAACCCAGATCCTAAGCTAAGAGCACCTGACTCTCCAATATCTCCACTTGTATATGAAAAGAGTTTAAGAAAATATTAATAAAACAAAATTCTACCTTAAAAACAGATTTAGTTCAGTAAGTTACTAGCAATATCCTAAACTGGAGCCTAAAGCACAAGCATCCTATTCTCCAATGGTATTGCATCTTTAATTTCATAAGAAGTAAGTAAGTAAGCCAGACAGTCAGTCAGTCAGTAATCAATATTGGATGATATACTTTAAATAAAAAAAACTAAATACTTACAATAAACTGAGAGTTAAAGTAGAAATTTTAGAGAGATTCTTTAGTCCAGACCCTAAGCCGAGAGCTCCTTGTTCTCTTATTTTATTTTTGCTGTAGTTTTAATATGGAATTTGAATAATCATAGAAAAGATATTGATTGGATAGAAGAAAAAGAAAGAGATTACTAAAATGAAAGATTTAATGTGGTTAATAATTAGCAATTTCCTAATCCTATTCCCAAATTATAAGCACCCTAATTTTCAATTTTATTATTCCTTTTTTTTAAAAAAATTAATAAGCTCATCCATTTATTAAATTATTGTCAGAGCGCTTACATTTTTTTTCATGTCAAAATTTAAAGTAAATTTATTAATTTTGTTTTCAAAAATTCATATTTAATAAGAAAAAAATAGAAATTCTATCAATTTGTTTCTATTCTTTCAATAAAATTTTAGGTAATTAAACTATCAATTTTTTATTAATGCCAGATGTATTTTTAGACATAAAAAAATGTAAGTGCCTGAAACACTAATTTCATGATTGGAGTAGTTAAATTATTATCTTGAAATAAAAAGTTGAGAAAATAAATATTGCAAAAATTTTACGTAAAATCAAGATTCAATGTAGTAAGTTTTAAACACTTTCCAATACCAGAGCCTATAGCACTGGCACCCTAATCACAAATATAATTACAGCTTTTTCGATTAAAAAAAATAAATAAGTAAGTAAGTAAGTAAGCAAGCAAGTAATAAATCCCAATAAAAATAATAATTAATTTAAACTGTTATGTGAATGAACAAAAATTTGTTTACCCAAAATGAATATCTAAATAATTAATTTATGAACAAAGTCCTAATCCTGATCCTATCATACAAGCCTACTCATTTTAGATACAGGTTCCACTTTTAAATTTAATAATATAAAAATAAGATAGTGGGGGATATTTCAATGGTATAGATTTTTACGATAGATTTAGAGTTAATGATAGTAAAGATGAGCAATCCCCTAACCCATACCCCAAACCTCCTACTCCAATACGATTTGTCCTTTTATTTTTATTAGTAGAAAATATAATAATAAAAATTAAAATAATAAATTTATGATGGTTTTGTAAGTTGTTAGTATCCAAAAAATAGAAAGAAAGAAAGCTAGCTAAGTAATTTGTTTTTTAATGAAAGTTATTCATTAATATCTATCTAGATAAAAAACTAATATTAAAATAAATTATGAGCTGGAATACTAACTACGAACTATAATAAAAATTATTAAAATTATACTCAAAATCAAGTTGAAGGGAAGTGAGTCTTGATAGATTTCCTAATCCAGATACTAAACAACTAACATTTTGATCTTCAAATTCATTGCTACTATTTATTAAAAAAGTAAAAGAAAATAGACAATAATTAGAAAATATAAGGATAATTTACTAAAAAAAAAGAGTTAATTTAGTAAGAAATGAGCATTTTCCTAATATAATTCCTAAATTTCTATCTTCCTAAATCTTAATTAAATTTTCCCTTTTTAATATAGACTATTTTAGTAAAGAATTAATGATTTGAAAGAATAGCAAAAATACTCTAAATTGAGAGTTAACTCAGTAAGCAATGAGCAATTATTTAGTCCTGATACTAAATCACAAGCACCTTCGTTTTAGATGTAATTATTTCTGTTAGAAAAATCCTAATGTAAAATCTGTGAGAAATATTCCAATAAAAATGTACCTTAAATTAAGATTTAACATAGTAAGAGATGAGCAATTTCCTATTTCGAATCCTAAATCACAAGCCCCCTATTGTTCTATGCCGTTTTCTCTTTAAATTTACATACAATGAATAAAATAATGATTATTATTATACTGCATATAGCAAGAGGAAAATAAAATAATTTAAAGTTTTACTATAGATTAAGTGTTATTGCAGAAATTTATGTACAATATTTTAATCCAGAAACCAAACCACAAGCACCTGCATCTTGAATTGAATTTTTACTAGAATTTTTATTAGAAGGAGAGGAGGAGTTTAAATAAGTAAAGAAGGATAAAAAATAAAAAGTTTGTACCTCAAGTCTATAATTAATGTTGTTAGAGAAGAACAGTTCCCTATTCCAGATCCTAAATCACAAGCACCTTGTTCTTCAATATTATTATCCCTTTTTTGTATCAAATATTAAAAAAAGTAGAAAAATATGTAGAGATCATTAAATTCGAACTTTAAGTAATAGAGTGAGAATTAAAATAAAAGAATAATTTACTATAAATTAAGAGATAATTTAGTTAAAGTTTGACAATTTCTTAATAAAGATCCCAAATAACAAGCTTCCTCATTTTCTATAGTATTATACCTTAATATTTAAATGATTGTTTGAAAGAATAACGAAAAAGCAGTCAGTATATCAAAAATAGGAAGTAGAAGAATAAAGTTTTGAAAAATTATACAATAATTCTATTGTTAATCCAGCAATTTATGATGAACATTTTGATAATAGATATTCTAGGTCTTCTATATTATTCTCGCTTTTTATTTAAAATTATAACAAAAATGAAAGTAAAAAAGTGAGAGGTAGCTAGGTAGGTTGGTTGGTCATTTTTATTAAATAAATAATTATTAAATTGATAATTGATTTACTTAAATATGACATTCTAATTGTCTGAAAAATATTTTTAAAGAATGAACTTTTGATATAAGATTATTTAATGTTTTGAATTGTCTTTTAGGAATTATTCATTTACATATTCTCTGTAGTTAACTAGCATATTATAAACAATAATCTTATTTATTACTTTTTCTTTCAAAATAACAAAACTTCGTTTTGATAATTTATTAATTAATTAATTATTAAAATAACCAAGTTAATTTTATTATTTATTGAGTAAATCATGCATAATAAACATTAAATTATCTTTTCTTTTAAAGTTAATCTTGTACTATTTTTATACCATAAATCTTATTAAAATTAAACATTCTTATATTTTTTAGTAGGATGATAAGTATTATTTAATATTGTTTAAATTTAAGATTTTTAAAATGAATAAATAAATACAAATTTAAATGTTTACATTAAGGATTATGCATTTGTATCAATCAAATCATTTACTCATGAATATTTTAAGTTAAAAAATTGCAGTAAAAAGTAATAAACAAATAAACAAAGTAAATAGAAAGAAAGATTAAATTTTTAAATTAAATTAGATTTATTATTTTTGAGTATCTAATTAATATTAATATTTTAGTAAATTATAGCAAGTGAAAATAATTTAAATTAAATATACAATTAATAAATAAATAATCAATTAATAATTAAATTAGCCTTTAGTAAATAAGATGGTTTATATGAATTCAATCTTAATTTAGTAATTAGAATAAACAATAGAAATGATTTAGCCTTATTTAGTAATAATACTTTATTATTTACAAAACTTAAAATCAAATAATGATTTTGTCTATCTTTAATATTTAGTAGTGTCTAAAAAATAGGAGTGCTGATTTTGTTATTTGCCAAATTATTTACTTTTTGAATTTGAATGCTTCGGACGGTTAAATAAACAAATATATTTCCTTTTAATTATTTTTTTCCAAGTTTTTATTCAAATTTGAATAGATAATATATTTATTTAAAAGATCTTTTGAGAAGATAAAAACTCTCTATAGTTATATTTATAATAAAAGATCAATGGGAGGGATAATAGTGTCTGTCTGTCTTTCTTTCTTTCTTTCAGTCTTCTTTTTGTTATTTCTTTCTTTCATTCTTTATTAGCTTGTTTTTATTTGTTAAATGAAATCAAAATTCCTTTGTTTTTTATTTTTTATTTTGAATAGTATATATCTATTTAATGATTGATAGAATAATTAGAGTAAATCGAAGTAATTCAAATTACGGAAGAAAATAGCCTAATTATGAGTATTAATAATATTTGATCAAATAAATAAATTAATAGATAGTAAAAAACAAAAAGAAAATTAATTTAAGGTAATTAATAATCAATAGATAGACGAATCTTCAAAACTATTCGAAGCAAGCATCCACCATATTTTGTCCACTACATCCAATCCTATCCAATCCAAACCAATACCAATCCTTAACTAGCTGAATAAGAATAATAACTAAAAATTAAGAAAGAAGACTACAAACATGAGCAGAGAAGAAAGTATTGGAATGAGCTTCTAGCAAGTCTATGATGCATTCTAGAATGACTTTCACAGAACTCCTTAGAAAATCATCTCAATAAGAAACAGGAATCATTTAAAATCAACTGTAGAGAGTAATAATAACTCGCACACCTTCTCAAACTCAAACTACTCTAACTATAAGAGTTTGGATGAAGAAGATCAATTCAACTCTGCGGAATAAGAGCATTCTTAAACTACCTAGTCTTTACAGGTTAAGGCTACAAAGGAAGTAGCAGCAGTAGCATCAGCAACTTCTAATAACATTAGCAATTTAAATGACTGTAGTAGCAACAATAATAATAATAACTGCAGTGGCTACCTCAACAAGGATAAGATGTCTCCCTACGACATTGAGTTCGATGTTCTTGGAAATTCTCTTTATGAATCTCTTCAAGACTGTTTTTCCAAAACTAATAACCCTAGACAATAGAGCTAACCTTTAGGAACTTCTTTTACTACACCTTCTCAATTCCTAAACGGAAACTTACCAATCTCTGCCAGATTCAAATTTGAAGCATCTCTTGATAACATTTACATCACTGAAGACAACTTTGAATCAATGGAAGATGAAGATAAAGAAAACAAAGACCCTCTTGAGAATCCTCAGCAATTCCATGGTATAGGTATTTCTTCAAACCCTACTAGCCCATAATAATTCTCACAAGAAGAAGAATAAGTGGTTGATCAACTTGCCTCTAACTAAAATGATGAGCAATCATCCCCTTATAGCCATTACAATAACTAAGGAATAATTGATTCAGAGCAGATTGAAATTAATCAAGAGGCTTTTGAAATGGAGGAGGACACCTAAAACGAATAATCAATGTATCAAAAGAGTGTCTTCACTCAAAAGAAGTTGATAAGGTTTGAATAAAATTTGATGACACCCTTAAATGACCACCACCACAAACAATATGCCAATGAAATCCAAATGAGGTAGTTAGTGAATCAATTGGAAGAAGAAGTTGAGCAAGAAGAAGATGTTTATGCCAATTCCAACCAAATTTACAATTATAATTCTATCAAATAAAGTGCTACAAATTGCGAGAATACCCAAACCCCTCACTAAAACATGAACGGAACAGTCTAAATCCATTAAGATCAAACAGATTAAGTAGATCAAGTGGTTAGATTCAAGAATCAACTAGAAACCATAATTGATTTTGAATCTAATAATAACTATTAATCTAATTAGAGTACATATGGTTAAATAAATAGCAATTTAAATTCAATTAATAGTACCTACAACAGTAATAATAACAATAACAACTATAATCATAACAACAGTATTATGAGTAACGGGTATAACTCTAATAACAACAGTAGCCTCTATTAATAGCATTTACTTCAAAGCGCTTCCTACAGCAATAGAGTAGTCAGAAACCAATAACATTAACAATCCTCTACCAACAGAACCCCTCTCAGAGACATCACTACTTCATCTATCTCTTCTGCTAAAAAGAACTATTAAGGAATCAAAGTAAATATCTTATCTTTATTTAATTTTTTTAATTGATTTTTAACTGGTAGAAAAAATTTGAATTTTAACTGAAAGTTATTACTTCAATCTGTTTAATCTTTGTATCTAATTAATATCTTTTTTATCATTAGAAAATGCTTGAATTCAGTTCACCTATGATAAATAACTGGGATCTTAAGACAACATCTTAAAAATCTAAAACATTATCTTCAAAACAAAAAAACTCTGGATCTTCAAAGAAAAAGAGATGCACTCCTGCTATCTTCTGTAGATGATATGATTTGGAAGAAAATATTTTATAAGCAAGCAACATTTTAACTATCTATCTATGTATCTCTCTAACAACAGCAAAAACAACAACTAACTAACTATTATCTATAAATCTATCTATAAATCTAACTAACTAACTAATTAATTAATTAATAACGAATTAAATAGAATTAAAAACCTATTTTATTTGAAATAAACCATAATAACCAATATATATAAATTTACATTTAATAATCTAATTAACACTTACCTAATTAATATCTAATAAATATAGATTGTTAATCAATCTATCAATTAATCTATCAATCAATCAATCAATCAATCAGCCAATCCTCCTATATTAATAATTAATTATCTTGTATCCAATAAAGAATTGATTGTATTTATCTTATATTACAAATTTATCTTATTTTTGAGAGTTGTAACTAAATATCATATAAATACACCATCTTACATAAATAAATACATTAAATACATACATTAAATGCCCTAAAAATTAAAAAATTAATTAATTACTAAATAATTATATTTTAATAGTTGATCAATTAATCTTAAATTATTTCATTCAAATTATTTCTATTTCTTAATTAAAATAGAATTCTGAAAATGTTTTAAATTATAAAATTTATAAAAATTATTAATTAAAAATGCTATTTTTTAAAATTAAAGTAGAAATAAATTATCTTAAATGACTATAAATGAATGAGTATATGAAATAATATTCTTAAAATTAGTATTTGCTTTGAATAGTATTAATTAAATTCACTTACACATAAATATTGGAATTTAAATTATTATTAATTATACTCTCGTAAGGTTTTTCATTTTAAATATAAAATAGCTGTAAATGGAAGACTATTCAAGGATGGTATAAATTAAATAAGTCACGGAAACTTACTCAATTTTAATTTCTTCTTTTGACAATTTTATAGCTAACTAATTTTTCACATTTTAGGATTATTTTATTAACAAATCTTTCTTGATCTTTGGAATTATTATAAAATTAGACAAGTTTTAAGTGTCTCAAATTTCTTGAGATTAAAATTTGATTGAAGAAAGTAAGACTTTCCCCTTGTTTAAAATAGAAGCAATTCGTCTCTAAAAACCAGAGGTTAATTAAATTTCTGATAGATTATCCGAAAAGTTCTTATGTGATAAGTATAAGGTCTTAAAGATGATTACAGTTATGGAGAAAAAACACAAACTTCTAAAGTTATTTCAATTAAATAATGGCAGCTAATACTTCAAAAATTTCACTAACTTTCACTTAACCATATCTCAAATCTAGGGAGATTATTCTATCTAAATTACCTAAGAATAATCCATAGTAGATTGGATCATTATAAACTAATTTTACATCCTTTGAAAAGCGAAAAGCTAGTTTTTTTAGATGCATTAAATGAGAAATACTCGACAATAACGTATTTATCGCATATTCATTTATTCCATTCTATTACTGAATAGTTATTTTTAAGGTATTCAAAAAAATCTATTGTTGAAGAGAATCTGATAAGGCTTAGATTGCTTCAGTATTTACCTTAGATTAATAAGGAATAAATAAAGACACATAATTAAGGCAAGTTAAAGATTAAATAGCTCTGGATATACTAATGATAAAATCAGATGATAAATTATTAATTCCAATAAACAATTTAAGTTTCTCTAGTTTTGACAAGCCCTAAATTCCTTCCATAAGAATTTATATGCATTAATTGTCTATTTTATTGCAAGATCCTAAGATTAATTTTAACTGAATTATATTATTTTTTTGCAAGAGTAAACTCTTAGATAAACGGGTAGAACAATCAATTCCAAACTTCATTAAAGGTATAGTCTGAATCTTCAGTTTTTGTAGATACTCCAATTTTTCTAATGCATCAAATATATATTTAAAACTATCTTCATAACTATAATTGTGAGATAACTAAGTAAATTCAAATGCTTTAAGATCTTTCTCATGCAATATTGAATTCCCTAATAATTCATAATTTTTGAAACTAAACGAGCATTGTACGCTTAAAGATTAAAATTACTGCCATACTTTAATACCTATTTAATTTTTAAGCTCACAAACGAATTAATTCTAATTCTAATCCATTTTTCATTTTTCAACTCTACAATTGTTTTTTTCAAAAGCTTAGATTGGTTATTGAAATTAATTTTTTTTACTAATAGCAGCTACTCTAATATGCATCCTTTGAATATTTATGCATTTTATAGATTTTATAAATTATAAGTAAAAAATTCAAATCTTAATTATTATAGATTGTATCATTTCCAATTAGCTTGTGGATGGATAATATTCTCAAAGTAAAATAGGAGGATTTATTTATTAGCAAGAAAAATATTTGAATTTGTTTTAAGGGTGGATTATTTGAGATTTTAAGGATTTAAAAATGCAATTTAAAGATTTATGAATAAATAAATGTATATATTTTGCTAGCCTTATAAAAATTAAGATAGGAATAATAATAAGGTTAATCTTTAAAAAAATTGAGAATATGGAATTGATTTTGTTTTATTTAATTTGGCCTAAATTTTTTTAGTGAATTATTTTGAGGAGCATTTCTAAATGGTAATAAGGAATAAAATGAGAGAACACAAAAATAATTGCAAAGAATCATTTGATTTATTTTTTATTAAAGAATTTTGTCTAACTATCTATTAATATTTATATATGCATTTTTTAAACAATATCAATTTTGATAATAATTTATTAAAAAATAAATAATTAATTACAAAAAAAAGCTCATGAAAATCATAATCGCTTTAATTGGATTCCTTGCTGCTGTCAACGCTTGGGAATCTACTCTCAATAACTTTTTCAACAAAGTTGTTGGTAGTGATTCTACTTTAAATTTTGATGAAAAGATTGCCTGTCTTACTTTTACCACGTAAATAAATAGACTAACCATATTATTTTTTAACAAATTCATACTCTACATTTTCCCAAAACCCAAGAAAAACTCTTTCCTATTTACTTCCTTATCTATTCCCCTATAAATAACAATTATAAAGTTAATTTTTTAAATAAAATATTCATTTTAATCATTTACTCTCCCTAAAATCTACTTTAAGTAGACATAACGCTTGGATTTCCTATTGGAATTTCCATTTTTTTTAAACATTTAAATGATAAATCAAAAAATTTCTGGTATCATCGACTGACTTATGTATGATAAATAGGAAAGAAATTCACTGACCAGAAAATTTTTATGAAGGACTTAACTAATTTTATTTTTCTCAAATCAAACAGCGAAAATATTTGCAATGGATTTATTTCTTGTAAATGGGACTCTCTTCTCTCTGCTTGCCAACATAATCTTCCTACAATTCAACATCAAGAATAAGAAGAAAATACTTTGGTTGATCCCAATCCCGAATTTGTTGATAACGGTGACTTTTTGCTTGAGTCTAACTTCACTTAGTTTGAAGTTTTATCTGCCTTTGCTAATTCCACCAACTGTACTTCCTATAACAGAACTACCTGCCCTAAAATTAGAGGTTGTGCATGGAATAACACCAGAAACGCCTGTTTCAATAATACTAGATAGTATCTTGAAGCCGTGAATTATAATTTCACTGCCGCCAATTCCACCAATTGCACTGGTTTGAACTCAACTTATTGTAATAGAACTTAAGGTTGCTCTTGGAATTTCACTAGAAACTATTGTCAAGTCAACAACACTAGACGTTACTTCCTTGAAGAATCCTTGTATGCTCCTAATGCCACTAACTGCACTTACTTAAATTCCACTTTATGCAACAGAACTTATGGATGTTCTTGGAATTTCACTAGAAACACTTGCTAAAACAACACCAGAAAGTTCTTAGTAGATGAATCCAACTTCGCTCCTAATGCTGCTAACTGTACTTACTTGAATTCCAC
>JH651225.1:2916482-3112572 GCA_000260095.1 Tetrahymena borealis
AACAACACCAGAAAGTTCTTAGTAGATGAATCCAACTTCGCTCCTAATGCTGCTAACTGTACTTACTTGAATTCCACTTTCTGTAACAGAACTTAAGGTTGCTCTTGGAACTTTACTAGAAATGTTTGCCAAGTCAATAACACTAGAAATTACTTCCTTGAATAGTCTTTCTATGCTCCTAATGCCACTAACTGCACTTACCTAAATTCCACCTTATGTAACAGAACCTACGGTTGTGCTTGGAACTTTACTAGAAACACTTGCTAAAACAACACTAGACAATATTTCTTAGAATAAACCTTTGTTGCTGCCAATGCTACCAACTGTACTTACTTAAATTCTTATTCTTGTAACAGAACCAACGGATGCTCTTGGAATTTCACCAGAAATTCTTGCTAAGTTAATAACACTAGAAGATACGCCCTTGAAGAATAATATGTTGCTGCCAATGCTACTAACTGTACTTACTTGAATTCCACTTTCTGTAACAGAACTTAAGGTTGCTCTTGGAATTTCACTAGATAAGTTTGCTAATCCAACAACACCAGATAATTCTTCTTCGAATAAAACTTTGCTGCTGTTAATAACACTAACTGTACCAAATTGAACTCCACTATTTGTAGCAGAACTAATGGTTGCTCATGGAATTTCACAAGAAATACTTGCCAATAGAATAGCACCAGAAGATACTTCCTTGAAGAAAGCAATGAAAGTGATTTGATTGAAGATAACTTTGAACTTAATGCTGCTTTCATTAACAATACTAATTAAAACAGAACTTCTAAATGCTTGGGAATGAATAAGACTAACTGTATTGTTTCTTATAACTGTACTTGGACTAGAAATAGCTCTTGTGTATAATCCAACTCTACCTTCTTTAAGCCAATTCTTTCTAAATTGCTTGAATTGCAAGAAGTAGTTTGAGTTAGGTGGGTAGGTAGGATTTGATTGAAGAATCAAAGAATACCTTCCATAATAGATTAAAATTATAAAATAGGATTATAGAATATAAGTATAATCTACATGAATTTCATAAATGTATATCAAATTTATAAACGAAATATATAAGAAATAATAAATTAATTAATTATTTATTTAACTTTCTCATTCTTCATTTCAAATTTTATTTATTTTGCCAAAGGCATGCAAATCTTCAAAAAATATCAATGTAGGTAATTTAATTATCTGATCATATTATTATTTATTCTCTATCAGAAATTATTCAATTTAATGTAAATTTAAATAATATTAATAGGAACATAAACTAATATATTACAATCATTTTTATAATTAAAGAATTGAAGCAGCTAATTACTATTAATTAATAATTTGAATTTTAAATTAGATTTCACCTTATATAGTTAGTAATTGATAATGAAATTACTATTCTTAATAATTTAGCTTTTTAAGTTGATTAAATCCATTACATTACATTCAATAATTTACTAATTATTATTATGAGAAAAGTTATGGTTGCATAGATAAAGGGGAGCGAGTTAGAGTAACATATGTATGTAAATGAAATAAAGTGTATGTAAAATGTAATGTAATTAAAATTTGTTTATATGCTGCTATTGATAGTACTAATATAGCAGAAAGAATTTTAGTGATACTAAATTACTTTCATATTATCGATTATGATATTGAAGATAGCCAAAATTTAATAATAATCAATCACTTTATTCTTTTAGTTGCAATTTCAAATACCTATTTCTTCATACATTATATCTATGAAATTCGATAAAATGAAATAATAATAAAAAATAATGAATGGATGGATAAATAGATTATATGAATGAAATTAAGAATAAGTTATTGATACTCCCAATCAAAATATAATTTGCTAAGGATAAATAGAGAAGTAAAGTAATTATAAATTGTAAAATAACATAAGGATGAATATTACAAATAATTTTGAAGAGCTTCCAAATAGGAGATCTTAATCTTAGATGTAAGGTCGAAGAGAAATATACATAGCATAGTTAAAATTGCAATAGGGAAGGATGTAGAAGTTCATTAATTAGCCAATTCCAATAACATCATCTGCAAGAAATCATTATAATTAAAGTAGTTAACTGTTTCCACCAGGAGATAGTAACAATAATCATATTAGTCTTTTGTAATCTGCGATTATTCGCAATTCAAGGGAATACATAGATCTATCAGATACAAGAATAATTTAATCCCATAGAAGTAGTAGAGAGAAATTCATATCAGGCAATACCCTACCAATAAAACAGTATAAATTTTAGGCATAAAATGCAACACAGTCTTTGCAAACAAAGGATTTAAGTAAAGAGAATCTATTAAGCACTCCTACAAATTAAAAACAAAACATTAAATAATCTTCTTATCTTAGCAATATGATGCCTTGTAATACCCCTAAGATATTCTACAAAAGAATGAAGAATTGTAAAGTGGCAAAACCTGTGCAAATTAAATATGAAGAAGGAGCATAAGAGATTTAAAGTGGTATAGATATGCAAATTCCTATCTTACTATTAGATTAATCAGCCTCACAAAGTCCAGATAAGATGAGAGACGAATCAACGATATAAATTATTAGAAATAGTCCTTACTAATAGTCTAGTCAATTAAGATAATATGATGAATATAAAGGAATACTTATAAATAATATAGATAAGAGTAAGCTTTAAGCAGAAAAGAAAGATTAATCATAATCATAAAATGAGGCAATACTTTCAACTTTTTAATCAAGATTCTACTAAACTAGTAGCAGTGTTATCAGCACTACAGATAAATCCAAAAGAGCAAAGAGTGCTAATAATAATCATCATCATTAAAGAAATAATTATATTGTTAATATTCTTGATAAGAAATCTCTAATCGGAAGTGGATAAAAGAATAATTTTGATACCAATAACTAATATCCATAATATACACATTAATAGTATTTATAATAAACATTAAATATTAATAATAATAATATTAATAGCAATAATAATAATAATAATAATAATAATAATAATAATAATAATAATAATAGCAATAATAATAATAATGTATTTTTTTTATAAAATAATTAAAATCAATAATAAACTCAAAATACTTAACTCTCACCCTTTCAAATTATGAGTAAATAAAAGAAAAACTGTATTTTATAAAGGATTTAGAATACTAAAAAACTGAAGTAACTCCATTACAGTCCTAATAAATATGTTCTTTTTAGCTAATCAGAGAATAAAAAGGATTAGTTCAAGGAAGATAACAAAATAAAGGCTTCTCCCTTTTACTCAGGATCAAAGAAGGAGAATAATGAATTACTATAGGATATTTATGAAAATAGTCTGCATATAAATTAAATAACTAATTCCTCTAACTCCTCTAATGAAGAGATTTCTCCTTTAAATATATTAAATAAGAGATATAAGGCTGCTTCTTAGCAAGATTTCCCTTTTGAGTTAAACAAAACGAATGAAGATAATATTTTAATTCATCTTGAAGATATCAAGAAGTAATAAGATTAATAGTTATAATTAATAGATATTTATAACAAAAATCTTCATTAATCTATTAATAGTTAAAATAAGCAAAATAATTAGTTTATTAATTTGAACTCTCTTTTAGATGTCAATAGCTAAGATGGGTGCAATACTACTAATGAGCTTAATAATCAAAGATAAATAAATAATAATATTGAAAATCATTATTTAATTTAGGAGTAGAACTTAAATAAGTTATAAATTAGTGTACCACTCTAAAAAAATAGTGTTTAATAAGAAAGTAATTGCTTAATAAGCTAAACAGCCCCTTAAAGGAATAAATCAAGTAAATACAACAAATAAGATGGTATGCTTTATGAAAGTATAAATAATAAATACTACCATTTTGTAGAAGGGTGTGATTTAAGCAAATCTTAAAACTTTTAGAATAAATCTCACAAAATAAACTATTAAGAAGAAGATAACTCATCTTAAAAAGAGATTACTATTCATTCACAATTGAATGATTATTCACATATTTTAACAAGAAAATATGATTCTTACTAAATCACTGAAAGAAGAAAGCAAGATTCATCTAATAATAAATAAATTAATATCTAATCTAGCACAGCGGTAAATAGTAACAGCAACAGTCTGGAGAAATTAGATAGTAGAAGACAATTAGATTCTGCCAACAATACTCCTTCAAGAAAATAACAGAATTAACTTCATAACAATTTAATTTAAAAATAAGAAAATATGTAAATATTGAAAAAAAGTAATAGAGTTGTGCATTCTTCTTGTGAAAAAAGTAGAAATGATTTATAAAAAATAGTTCACTCTGAAGTAGAAAAGAAATTAACTCACATTTCAAATCAAATAGGAAGGGTAAATCCTTTTCTACTGGCAAAGAGTAAAGAAGTTGTTCCTGGTATATATGAGCTCAAGCAGAAAGAGTTTGATATGGAAAACATCAAAGGGTATTACAATACAAATAAAAAAGATAACTTGTTCTCTGCTGGCTTACGGACCAATAATCACTTACAAAATTTGTAATCCGACATTAACAATTTCTGTTCAAATGAAAAAAAAAATAGTGTAATTATTATTCATGATAAAAGTAATGCAGGAAGAGATAAATTAGGTTCTGCATCTTAACAATTTGTTTGGTATAAGCTGGGAGAAAATAAGCCTATAGAAATGAATTTATAAATGTGGGATATGATTACCTAGTACTTAAGTATTCCTGATTTGAGCTTAACTAGAGGTGTTTGCAAATCATGGAATAAATATGCTGAAAATGTAATCCTTGAAAGACATAGAAAACAATTAATGATCGACACTTAGAAATCTGAAGAAATCAAGAAAAAATATGATATTTAGAGTATCTATAAAATCCTAAATATTAAAACTTAAGATATATTTGATCTTTTTTCTCCTCTTTGTTCTCTTTCAGTTTAACAATTGCAGCAACCATTATTCCTAAACTTTTAACCTCCTTGTTTATAAATAGCTTTAGAATGTCTAAGGCTGCTTCTTTCAAACAATAAAATCTATTCTTGCAGGACAGTACTCTATTCGGTTAAGAAAAATCATGGCATAGAATCCTCATCATAAAGTAATTTTAAGATGAGTTCTGATAAAAAGCATGAGAATAAATAATTAAATGCATCTGGAAATTAAACTAATAGAATTAGAGTATTAAGTTAAAGTAGCAGCTCATCTTAACATGAATAACAAAATATCAGAACAATGAGTGCATTCTCTTTATATGATGGATACACAAGAATTTAATCAATTAGAAAAAAATATTACACTAAATTATTCTTAGGAGATAACTTGTATAAAAAGAGCTTATTCCATGACGGTATTTCATAAAATAAAGATCTTCTTTGGTTTATCTGCACCTTTGATTTTAATTAGATTGATAAAATAAAAAACATGATCAGAAATAACCAAAAAGCTCTATCTTCTAAAAACATCGTAAAGTAATATGGAGAAGTAGTTAGCAAAATAACTGATTTACTTCTTGGTATTGTAGTATTATATAATAAATTCCAAAAGCACTACCCTCATATTATTCAATATGTTAATTCTATTAGATATTATTACTCCCTTGACTACTCTATAGGTGATCAAATCAGTAAAAGAAACAAAAAGTGATTTGTTTTGACCTACCAAGTAATTAATTACTTAAAGATTTTCATACCTTAAGAGTAGAAAATTTAAAAATTTCAAAAAAACAATAATTTAAATACAATTAGAAAGTACAATAAATAATATTTATAATTTTATTTAATTCTTTTCATTTTCTAAAATAAGTCGATTAAAATATATTATAAGTATTTATATTCAAATCTTTGTTTAAATATATCTTCATTTATTATCTCACCAAATATTAATATATATTAAGTATTTATTTATTAAGTTGATTCACATTATCTTTATTTGTTTTAGAAAAGAAAAATCAAATAAATCTTATAAATATAGATAGATAAGAACTTATAAAAAAGAGATAAATTTTGATTTAACTACCATATATATATTTATCTCTTAATATATTTATTAACTCACCATTAATTGCCTTCTTATTCTTAAAATTATAAATTAAGGTTAGTTGGTTAGTTACATTTTAAAAAGATAATAAATAAACCATTTTGTAAAGTTAGTTTCACTAATCTTGTTATCCTCAATAGTTTTTATTTTAATTGTCCTTCATATTCAATACTTTTATAATAGTTTATTAATAAATCATATTTTCTTTAAGAAATAACAAAATAAATATCTAATCAAAAGGGGAGGAAAAATAATAATGAATTAAAATTTTACTTTAAATTAAGATTTAACGTAGAAAGCTATGGGTAAATTTCTAAAGTAGCTGCTAATCCATAATTACCCTCTTTTCCAATCATATTATCCCTTTTATATTATAAGGATTAAGTACAGATAGCAAAATGAGGGTATAAATTGTTAATGTGAAGTGGAAGAAAATACAAAATAATTTAAAGTTACTGTAATTCAAGAGCTAATGTAGTAAGCTTTGAGCAATTGCCTAAAAAAGATCCTAAAACACAAGCTCCCTGATCTCCAATAGTATTTTTTCTTAAATAGCAATAGTATTAAGTAATTAATAAAATAGAGTAAAGTATTAATGAAAATAAGAGAAAATAAAAGAAATATAAAATTTAACGATAAATCAAGTGTTAATTTAGTAAGTAATTAACAATTTCCTAAAGCAGATCCTAGAGCTAAAGCACCCTGATTTCCAATGCTATTTCTCCTATTATATTCAATGAATTAAATGATTGATTAACAACCAAATAGAGAGAATGAATTTATTATGAAAAGTAATGG
The DNA here is from genome assembly GCA_000260095.1 of Tetrahymena borealis. Taxonomy (NCBI): domain Eukaryota; phylum Ciliophora; class Oligohymenophorea; order Hymenostomatida; family Tetrahymenidae; genus Tetrahymena; species Tetrahymena borealis. The sequence continues at coordinate 2,923,280 of JH651225.1, forward strand.
AAAATACAAAATAAGATATAATTTTACTATAATTCAAGATTTAATATAGTAAGTTAAGATAAATTTTTAAATGCCTATCCTAACCCAGAAATACCTTAATCTTCAATCTTATTTTCACTTTATATTAAAGGATTAATAGAGATAATATTAGCGATGAATTGGAAGTAATAAATAATAAATTAATTTTACGAAAATTTAAGAGTTAATTAAGTAATTTATGAGAAATCTCCTAATGTAGATCCTAAATCACAGGTATCCTTATTTTCAATTTTATTTTACCTATTATTTTTTTTGAATTAAGCAAAAAATAACAAATAAGGAGGATAAATTTGTTGGGGAGAGAAAAAAATTATAAGGTTTACAATAATTCAAGTTATAATAAAGTAAGTTATGAGCAATTTCCTAATCCGCTTACTAACCCAGAAAAACCTTGATCTCTAATTTTATTTTCACTTTATATTTAAAGGAGTAAGTAAAAAAGAATTAAAAAGAGAGAATATATTTATAACCTAAAATAGAAGAAATTCATAATTAATTATTATCTAATTTTACGATAATTGAAGAGTTAATGTAGTAAGCCATGAACAATTTCCTAATCCAATTCCTAGCCCACTAGCACCTTGATTTTCTATCCTATTTTCACTTTTATAATTAAAAAATAACAATTTGAGAGAATAGATTAGAAATGAAAAAATCAAGAAAATAAATTTAATATTAGATTCTACACTAAATTAAGGGTTAATGTAGTAAGTTATGAGATATTTCCTAATCCAGATCCTAAACTACAAGCTCCTTGATCTCCAATGCTATTCCCACTTTTAAATTTATAGTAAATCAAAAAATAATAAAAATTGTAAAAAGGAAGAAATTAAAAATAAAACTTTACGACAATTAAAGAGTTAGTGTGCTAAGAAATGAGCAATTTTCTAATTTAGATCCTAAACCATAAGCCCCTTGATCTCCAATGCTATTTCCACTTTTAAATTTGAAGAATTATGGAAATAATAATATAAGAAAGAAATTAAATTTGTAATGAAAATTAGAAGAATAATAAATGAAATAAAATTTTACTATAATTTAAGAGTTAATTAAGTCAGTTAAGAGCAATTACCTAATCCTATCCCTAAACCACAAGCACCCTAACTTCCTATGCTATTTCTCCTTTTATATTTAATTAATTTAGTAAAATAATGAAAAAGAGAGAGTAAATTTATAATAAAAAGTTGAAGGTAATTTAATTAAAAAATTGGTTACTATAATTCAAGATTTAATGTAGTAAGTTATGTACTATAAGATAATCCAGATCCTAAACCACAAGCACCCAAGTCTCCAATGCTATTTCCACTTTTTATATTTACAAAATTAGTAAGCAAAAAATATCTAAATAAAATATAGCAATCCCCCCTAAAAAATTCCATAGATCCAATTTAATCTTACATAGGATCAATATCATTTTTTGGGGGGTAATGCAAAAGTTAAATTAAATTTGTATAGAAAAATGATGGAAAATTAAAGTAATTTAAAATTTACCATATTTAGAGAGATAATGTAGTAAGTTATTTGCAGTTTTATAATGCAGATCCTAAACCACAGCTACCTTAATCTCTAATACTATTTCCACTTTTATATTTTTAAATAAAAAATAAAAAAATAGTTAAAATAAAGAAAAGTGGTAAAGGTAAAAGAAACTAAATTTTACTTTAATTGAATTGTTAATGTAGTAAGTTATTAGCAATTTCCTAATGCTGATACTAACCCACAAGCACCTTCATCTCCTATGTTATTATTGCTTTTACATTTAAATCATTAAGAAAATAATTAAAGAGAAAAAATATATTTAAATATATTTTGCAAGTAAGAATATACAAATGAAATAATATCTTACAATAATTCAATATTTAGTGTTTTAAGTTATGAGTAATTTCTAAAAGCAGATCCTAAACCACAAGCTCCTTGATCTCTAATGCTATTTTTCCTTTTATATTTAAGCAAATAAGTTTAATAACTAAATAGAGAAAATACATTTTTTTAAGAAAAATGTTACAAATAAACAAATTTTACGATAATTTAAGTGTTAATGAAGTAAGTATTAAGCAATATTCTAATGCAGATCCTAAAGCACAAGCACCCTAATCTCCAATGCTATTTCTCCTTATTAATTTGAATAATTATTATACAAAAAATAAAAAATAGTGAGAATAAAGAAGTAATGATAAGTGTTAGTAAGTAAATAAAAATATTACTATAATTAAAGAATTAGTGTATTCAGCTATGAGCAACTTTATAATGCAGTTCCTAAACTACAAACACCCTCATCTTGAATGAGATTTAAGCTTTTAAATTTAAAGAATTAAGAAAGATAACAAATTAGAGAGAATCAATTTGTAATGAAAATTGTATTTAATAATTTAAAATTTCACTTCAATTCAAGAGTTAATTTAGCTAGTTATTTGCACTTACCTAATCCAGATCCTAATCCACAAGCACCCCGATCTCCAATACTATTTTCACTTTTATATTAAAAGAATAAAGTAACAAATAGGATATACATTTTCAATGAATAGTGAATAAAAAACATATTTTTTTTTACGATAATTTTAGAGTTAATGAGGTAAGTTATGAGAAATTTTCTAATAGTAATCCTAAACTATGAGCACCTTCATCTCCAATTTTATTTTTCCTATTATATTTAAAGAATTATTAGGTGAAGATAATAAATAGAGAGAATAAATTTGTAATGAAAAGTGGAAGATCAAATTTTACGATAATTCAAGAGATAATGAAGTAAGTTTTTAGAAATTTTCTAATTCTAAACAACAAGAACCCTTATCTTCAATATATTTCTAATTATTTGATAAATAATTCAGAATCAGCTTTTAATTAGAAAATAAAATAATTTCTTAACAACATTTTTAGAAAATGGAATTTACATTTTAAAATTACTATTAATTCATTTATTTATATGAAAGACTTATTTTTCTATTTTATTATATTTCTAGCTAATAATTAATAAAATTTGTATTTAATCTTATTAAATTAATTAATTAAAACTTGGATATTTATTATCAATACATAGTTGATCTTTTTTTTAACCCTTATTCCTCATTAATACATGTTTTCAAATTTAAAATTTAATTATTAATTAGTACATACAAATTATAATGAATTTTAACAAAACATCATTTATGAATTATCACCTTATATATCATACATACATCAATACATATTTAATTTCTTTATTTATTTATCCATTATAAATTTATTAATTTATGCTTTCATGTCAACTAATATTTAATCCTTAAAATAATTTATATGGGAGATTTAAAATTTAAAAAATATAGTTTACAGATCAATCTATAGCTAATTTGACTAATCTACTGATTCTCATTAGTATTGATTTAAATTTAGAATCCTTTGAAATACTATAAATTTTGTAATTTAATAAAATATACTCTTTTTAAACAATTTTATTATTTTTAAGAAATAACAAAATTGATTGATTGATAGATAGAGAAAATAAATTTGTAATAAATAGGAGAATAAAATAATTATATATTATTTACCATAATACAAGACTTAATACTTTAAGTTTTGAGCACTTTCTTAACTCAGATCCAAAAGCACAAATACCCTATTCTCCTATGCTTCTTCCACTTATATAAAAGATTTAAGTAAAACATTATAAAATAGACAGAATAAAAGAGTTAGAAAATTAAATTATTACTATATTTTAAGAGTTAATTAAGTAAGTAAAGAACAATTTCCTAATCCAGATCCTAAGCCACTAGCACCCTGAACTCCAATCATACTTTCCCTTTATAAATTTATAGATTTAAGTAAAAATTAAAACAATAACAGAATAATTTGATTTGTAATTGAAAGTGAGAAAATAGAAAAGGATTTTACGATAAATCAACAAATAAAGTAGTAAGTTATGAGCAATTTCCCAATATAGATCCTAAACCACAAGTACCTTTAACTCCAATACTATTTCCACTTTTTATTTAAGAATAAACAAAAAAATAATAAAATAGTGAGAAAAATTTGTTAGTAGGAAAATACAAAAAATAATCAATTTTACTATAATTTAAGAGTCAATGTTTACAGTTTCGAACTATTTCCTAAGATTAAACCAGAAGGACCATGAACTCCAATTCTATTTTAGCTTTTATATTTAAAAAGTTAAGTAAGAAACAATCTATAGATAACTAAATTTCTATTGAAAAGTAGAAGAAAATAATAAACATTAATACGATAAATCAAGATCTAATGTAGTAAGTTATGATAATTTTGCTAATCCAGATCCTAAACCACAAGTGCCCTAACTTTCGATGCTATTTCCTCTTTTATCATTATAAAGTTAAGTAAAGAATAACAATACAGAGAGAAAGAATTGACTTATGTAAAAGAAAATAAAGATATTGCAAAAGCTTACTATAAATAAAGAACTAATGTATTAAGTTGTGAGATATTTCCTAATCCGGATCCTAAACCACAAGCACCTTGAGCTCCAATTTTATTTCCACTTTTATATTCAATAGTTTAATGAAAAATAATAAAATGAACTGATCGATGCATTTTTAATGAAAAGTAGAAGAAAAAAATAATAAAAATTTTACTTTAAATAAAGAGTTAGTGTAGTAAGTTATAATTTCCCTAATCCAGATCCTAAACCACTAGCACCCTCAACTCCGATGCTATTACCACTTTTATTTGTAAAAAAAATAATTAAGTAGAGAACATTAAAATATTATAAAATTTTACTATAACTTAAGAGTTAATTCAGTAAGTTATGGACAGTTTCCTAAACCAAATCCTAAACCAAAAGCACCCTACTCTCCAATACCATTTTTACTTTAATAGGAAAGAATTATATAAAAAATAACAAAAAGAGAAGTAGAATTTAATAAAAACAATTTAAATATTTACTGTAAATTAAGAACTAATTTGTGAAGTTATTAGCAATTTCCTAATCCAGATCCTAAACCACAAGCACCCTGAGCACCAATTCTATTACCTCTTAAATATTTTGAGATTTAATTATAAATAACTTGCTATAATTCTTTATTAATTATTAGTACATACCCAATCCCATTTATATTTTGTTTTATTGATTTATTTTTAAATGGAATTTTTTTATTATTTTTTAATGATTAAAAACTTTAAATTTAGGAGTTAATTAAATCGAATACTAATTAATGAGGACTAATAGTAGTAAAGATAATAAAAATGTATGCAGAGTGGAGGAAAATAAAGATGATAAAATCTGTACTATAAATCAAGAGTTAATGTAGCAAGTTATGAGCAATTTCCTAATCCAGTTCCTAAACCACTAGCACCCTATGCTCCTATTCTATTTCCGCTTTTATTTTTCAAGGATAAGTAAAAGTATTAAAATAGAGAGAATAAATTTGTGATGTAAAGTAGAAAAAACAAAATGAATAAAATTTTACAATAATTAAAGAGTTAATGTGGTAAGTTATGAACAGTGTCCTAGTCCTGATCCTAAATCGCTAGCTTCTTAGTCTCCAATTTTAATTTAACTTTTTTATTAAAATAGTAGAAAAATATAACAAAATATAAAGATAAAATTGTAATGTAAGAAATTATAAGAAGCTAGCTGTACTATAATTAAAGAACTAATGACGTAAGTTATGAGCAATTTCCTAATCCAGATCCTAAAACTTAAGCACTATAATTTGTAATGCCATTTTTACTTTATATTTACAAAATTAAGTAATAAATAGAAAACAAATTTGTTATCAATAGTGGATAAAATATAATAATATAAATTTTTACATTAATTTAAGACTTAATGAAGTAAGCTACGAGCATTTTCCTAACCCTAATCCTAAATTATAAGCATCATAATATCCGATTTAATTTTTACTTATTTTATTTAAAAATTAAAAGTAAAAACAATAAAATAAAGAAAATAGAAAATAATTTAAAAGCCTACGATAAGTCAATAGTTAGTATCTTAAGTTGTGAGCAATTTCCTAATTCAAAACCTAAATCATAAGCACCTTTAGCTGTAATATAACTTTGACTTTAAATTTCAAAGGGTAAAGTAAATTAATATAAAATAGAAAGCATATATTGAAAATATAAATATTTTATAAAATTTTACGTTAATTCAAAATTTAATGAAGTGAGCTATGAACAATTCGCTAGCCCAGATCCTAAACTAGAAAGACCTTTATCTCTTATCCTATTATTACTTTAGCATTCAAAGAGTTTAATAAAATAGAGAGAAAGTACAAATTTGAAAGAAGAAAAATAAAAATATAATATTTTACCACAAATTTAGGGTTAATGAGGTAAGTTGTTAGCAATTTCCTAATCCAGATGCTAAAAAACCAGCACCTTCATCTTTAATATTATTATATCTTTTATATTTAAAGAGATTATTAATTATACTATCATAAAATAGAGTGAATAAATTGTTAAGAGAAATGAAGAAAATAAAATAATTAAAATACATTAAATTAAGAGCTAAAGTAGCTAATTATGAGCAATTTTTCAAATTAGAAACTAATCCAAAAGTACCCAGATCTCCAATCTCATTATAACTATTAAATTTAGAGAGTTTTTTCAAAATTAAGAAAATAAGAAGAATAAAAAGAGTAAGAAAATGAAATAAAGATTTACGATAAATTTAGAATTAATGTGGTAAGTTATGACAAATTACCTAATCCTAATCCTAAACCACTACCACCTCGATCTCCAATTTAATTAGAACTTTTACATAGGTAGAATTAAGTAAAAATAAAAAAATAGATATAACAAATTTGCAATGAAAAGAGAAAGTAAATAATAATAATAATATAATTTTTACTTTAAACCAAGAGTTAATTCAGTTAGTTATTAACAATTCGTTAACCCCTATACTAAACCGCAAACACCATCATCTTTAATATAATTGCAACTTTTAAATTTTAAGAATTTTTGAAAAATAGCAAAATTGGGAGAATAGATTTGTAATAAATTGAAATAATTTAAAATCAATAATACTATAAATTAAGGTTCAATGTATTTAGTTATGAACACTTTCCTAATCCAGATAATAAATCATAATCACCTTGATTTTGATAGTAGTTTGAACTTTAATATTAGAAGGAGTAAGTAAAAAAATAAAATAATAGAGAGAATAAATTTTTAATGAATACAGTAAGTAAATAAAATAAAGTTTTACGATAAATCTAAAGCTAATGTAGTTAGTTTTGAGCAATTTCCTAATTAAGATACTAAACCCTAAGCACCCTTAACTCCAATTTAATTGTAACTTTTAGATTTGAAGAAATTAGTAAAAATCTATATAGAGAGAATAAAGTAAAGTAATAATAAATTTTACGATAATTGAAGAGTCAATTAAGTAAGTTAAGAACAATTTCCAATTCCAGATCCTAAACCACTAGCACCACGATCTTTAACTCCATTTTTTCTATTATAATGAAAGAATTAAGAAAAATTACCAAATATTGAGAGATGAATTAAATAAAAATGAAAAGAATAAGAAAACAAATAGAATTTTAATTTTTACTCTAAATTAATAGTTAATGTAGTAAGTTATAAGCAATTTCCTAATCCGGTTCCTAAATCAAATACACCCTAGTCTGTCATTGCATTTCCACTTTATATAAAAACATTAAGAAAAAATAATAAAATATATAGAATATTTTTGCAATGAAAAGTGGAAGAAAATAAAAATATAATTACTTCTAATATATACTTAATGAAGTAATTTCTGAGTAATTTCCTAATAGAGTTGTTATACTAGAAGTATTCTAATCTTTAATGATATTTCTATTTTTACATTCATAAAAGAAGTGAATATTAATTAAATAAAGAAATTTCTTAATTGATTTACTTAAAGACATATGTTTAATTATCTGATTATTAAAGCTGAATCATCTTTTAATTAAAATATTATATTATTTTTTCATTTTATTTTTGCTATGTGATATTTACATTTTAAAAATACTAACAATTTTTTCTTTTTAACGGTTTATTTTTCTTTTCTACTTTATTATTTTCCAACAAATTATTTACAAATTTTAATATCTGATCATCAGTAATTAAATATAATCTGTAATTTTTATTATTAATCTAACTAAATTACTCAAAACTATATGAAAAGAGGCAATTCCATGCTTTTTCGAGTCTCTGAAGATATTGCATTTTTAGTTTCTCATTAAAAAATCCATCATTTTATTTTTAAAGTAAGTCACATTTTTTAGACTGTTTCTCCACTCTAAAAGTAAAAAGCTAAAGAATTATATAAGAATATATTGAGTAAGTTTAGGTTGAATGAATATCATTAATTTTATTAAAAATATTATTTAATTTTAAGTAAAATATATTTATAACTGGAGTTCCTCCAACCTTATACCTCTCAATTTGCATTTAAAGGAGTTTGTGATGGAAGATGTATAAATAGAAATATTAAAATAATTTAAATATTGGAAATTTGTCATGATTATTTTTAAAATTTGATTGAGTATTTATTATTTACCTTTCTCAGTTTTGTAATTTTATATTTAAATAAAAATTTAAAATAAACACTAGTATAGTAGATAGATATATAGAAATAAGATATGTAAACTAATTAGTAAATTTAACATAAATAAGTAAAAGTAGGTATCAAAAGAGAATGTAAGTAAGTAAGATGAAATTTGTAAAGTGAGTAATAGCTAACATAAGATAGAAATATTTTACAAAATGTTAGAATTAATTTGTTTCTATCATTCTTTCTTTACTGTTTATTTTGTTGTTTGTTTTTAATTTGTTTGAAAGCTGCTTTAAGATTTATTTTATTATAGATTTTAATTGTATTTTAGAAAAATATATGATAGAAGATAATAAATTTCCCTCATTCTTCATCATTTATTTGCTCATCTTCACCGAAAATGTCATCTCCATCACCAAAGATATCATCGGCATCATTTTCTTATTTGTCACCTACCATATCACTACCTTCTCCTTAATAGAATTCATCCTCTTAATCTTCTTCTTGAGGTATATAAATGTCATCATCTTCTAATTTAAAGTCTTCAGGGAGTTCTGCTCTTTCTTAGTTGAGCTTTTTCCTATTTAATCAATTTAATATTTGAGTGAATTGATTGAATTAATTTGCATTTCACAGATAATATTCTTTAAAATGAACGAGTAAATAAATGAAAAGCTAGCTTGTTAAAATGGTGAGTGAGTTATTTTATTATTTATTATAATTAGTTAAAAAAATTAATTAATTAATTACCATTAAGCATATTCATCACTTGTCCAACTATATCCAGATTCTCTGCAAATATATTGAATCACAATATTCTTTTCTTCTTTTCCGGCTTTATAGTAATAAACTACTTCTTACTCCACCTAGCAATATCTACAGTACATCACCCTTCTAGGCATGGAAGGATCTTCTCCCAAAGCCTTGTTTTTAATATCTGCTGCTTCAGATTAAAGAATTTATGTTTTCTTGATGACTTAATCGTTTCTAACTTTTAAATTAATAACACATCTTTTCTCTCCACATTCACCGCATCTAAAAATCATAATGTTAGGTTCATTCACATCAGCTCTAAGAGGGATACATAATTTTCCGCACTCTTTACAAAATCTGAAACCATTGCAATTCTCAACTTCGCTCTCTCCTGACATTTTCTTAAAACTTAACTAAATATACTTGCTTTTTTGCTTTGCTTGCTTGATTGCCTGATAAGTTGCTGCTTAGATTATTAATAATTTTGAAGGCTGTCCTTTATTTGATTTATATATATTAATTATCAATCAAAATGATTATGAAATAAATAGCTAATTACTTTACTTTACTAAGTAATTGAGTGAAGAATCTAACAATGTTTGTTTTACTAAGATATTTAGTTTATTCTTCGAAAATTAAATTGATTATTAATTAGTTAAATACCCGCTCTTATTTCATTAAAATAAATTGGTGTCTAGATATACATGAATAAATAAATCTAATTTGAAATAAAATAGTGAATTTCACTTCAAATTTCATGTAGAATTATTCTTTATAATTACTAATACTTTATTACTTTACAAATCAAAATATATGTAAAAAATGATCTACCTCTTTCTTTTTAAAGCTCACTTACTAAACTAGATTCAATACAATTCTTAATAATTACAAAACTCTGGTTATAAATGAATGAATTAATCAATTAAAAAGAAAGAAGTAGACATTACTCTTCAATTAATTTTTATTGATTTTTAATAATTAATTATTGTAATTACTATTATTTTATATGACTCTTATTTCTAAATTTAATCTAATTTATTAATATTAAGATATTTAAAATAAGCTAAAAATCTAAATATTATTAAAATGAAAATAGTAATTTAATAGGTAATTATTAAAAATTAAGTTAATTCTTGAATTAATTTTCCAATTTAAATGATTGATGAAATATAAGAAAATACGAAAAAAATACTTGAGAAGTAGAAATATTTTATATTTTAAAAGTAGATTAAATGAAAATAAGTTAAGGATATTAGAGTTAAAGAAGGAATAGTTTGTTGACCAAAATAGCCTACCTACTATTTTTGAGAGATATTTATATTCAAGTGATTGTTATAAATAGATAGACTAGACTAGATAGAATTTACATAATCGAAAAATAAATAAATAAATTAAACAAATATTTTTGATATAATAGAAGATTAACTTTGACTGACTGAATGACTATTTTGATTTGAAAATTTGTTCAGAATTTGTAAGTATAAATAAATAGAAATGATTAATTACATACAACGTATCAATATTAAAAGGACATTTATAAATAGTTGATGATAAATATTTATTTATTATTTATTTAATAGTAATAATAATTTGTTTTAGTTTGATTAAATTAAAAAGATAAAAATGAAAATAATTTTAAAATATAATGTCCTAAGAAAGGTAGTAGAGTTCTCAAGCCTTGTTTAATTTATTGTAGGTGTCTTTGCATTTATCTATGGATGCGTTTTGATGGGAAAGTACTCTGAAACATATTTACAAAGCAATAACCTATTTAGAGTGTCATATATTCTTTTAATTGTAACTGGGGGCTTGCTTTTTATAAGTGGAGCAATTGGGTTGTTTGCCTGGAAGTTCAAGAGTAATTGTACATTGGTAGTATATATTATTACTACATTTCTTCTTGCTTTAAGTTCTGCTACAGTTTTTGGATTCTCAATTAGAATGAAATCTATAGCTTAAGATATGCAAAGTGATACTAACTGCTAATAAATACCCTATTTAATAGCTGCTAAGCAGCTATATGAATAAGCATCAAGCTTACTTTGCTCCAATAATTGCCCTTGTAGATTAGAAAAGGGATATTTCATTCAATAAGATGACATAACGTATAATTAAGATAGTGTTACTGGAGTTACAAAAGTTTAAGATTGTGTGAACTATCAATAATACATAAATGTTAATATTCCTCCCCCTATTAATTCTCTCAGTTTGCTAAGTTAAATGATGGAATCTTTAGAACATACTTTTGAATGCTCTGGATTCTGTAACACTTAATCTATTTACATTTTTAGTGACACAACAAATGGATTGCCTTCGAATAGAGATTGCAAAATCTATTTAACTGATTTCATACTAAATAATATTTCTAACCTATACATATCCTCTCTTGCCGTTATGGTTGTCTCTTCAATTAATTGTCTATTATCTCTCTGCTTATTTTTTCATAGAAATAGAAGAAATGGGATTCCTATCTATCACAAAGATGATTAACAAACTATTTGATTTTAATTAATTAATTAAAAATATTCTAAATTATTTATTTATTCTAATCTAATTTTACTTATTTCTAAATTACATATATATTTACATAATTACATACCAATCTGATAAATTAATTAATTATCAATTAAATATCATTAAATTCTACTTACAAATTAAATTGAAACTTAGAAATACTATCTATAATTTTATCAAGCAGTCAAATATAAGGCGTAGATGGTAAATATAGAATGATAATTATTTTAAGCATGAATGAACACAACAATTTGTAATCAAAGTAGTATTTGCCGTTATAACATAAAAATATTTTGATTAAAACTATATAAATTAACTCTATTCTTAAGTATTAGAATTCAAGAGATAGAATTTTTTAAAAATTAATGATCAATCAAATCAATTAATCAAATAATTAATTCTAATTTTATTAGTATAAGATTAATCTAATCATTTATCGATTATAAAATTAGCTAGCTAGCTAGTTAGCTAACTATCTTCCTAACTAACTAATTATCTAACTATGTTTATCTTAAAATAAAAGATAGACACAGTGTATTTTTACTTTTTAATATTCAATTAATTTATATAAGTATATTTTAAAACAGAAAATTAGAAAAAGATTTAGTAATAATAATATCATGTAAGATTAATTTTCAACCTGAATAATAAATAATAAATCAATGGAATATATGAAAATTAAAGAAAGTAGAGAGATGAAATTATCCAATCAATCAATAATGATAATTAATTTGGATATTAATATTAATTTTATTTAATATTTATTGATCAATTATTGGATGTGAATGACAGAAAATATGAAATGATTCAATAAGATAAAAGACACATCAAATTATTGGATATTAGGAAATATAGTATGCACTGGATAGATTGTACCAAGCAATTTTTAAGTAAATCCAAAATTCAATAAAATTTCAAGAATATGTAAATAGAGTGTTAGCTTTATTTTGTTTTGGTTTCTTTTCTATAAATTTAATCAATTTAACAGCAAACAAATTTCAATTCACTTTATGATAGTTAGTTTGTTAGTTTGTTTGTTTGTTTGTTTGTTTGTTTGTTTGCTACTTTCTTTGTTTCTTTGATTCTTTGTTAATTTTTAGATTGTTTACTTGATTACTTGCTTGATTTTTTGTAAGATTAATAGATTGATTGATTATCTAATTATTTTTTATAGATAAGGATTATTTCTGTAAAATTATTTTCCAACATCGCAAAGCATACAGTTATAAAGATGGAGAGGGAATCTTATAATAACAATACTAGTTTAGATTCTTTGAAGATAAAGAAATTTGATTCCGAATAAGAGATTTATTAGTGTAATGGGCAGTTTGCTGGTAATTATAATCATGAGCAAAATCTGAATTAGAATTAGATAGAGCCAAATAATATAGGATCAAACTCTATAAGTCCATTAGAGGATTAATAAACTTATAGCTAGCTCATGATGCTAGAATAGCAAAATAAAAACAATAATTTTGTGAAGGATGATGATAATAATAATGATTATGAAGATGATCAGCCTAACAACTAAGGACCGCAGAAAATTTACTTTGAATATGAAGAGAATTTGATCAGAAACCCTTTTATTTCTTCAAGCCAAAACAGTATTAACAACAGCAACAATAATTTTAATAGTAGATAAAGGAATGAAAATTAGAATTACCGCTCTGAAGAGGGTCGTAATATTGGAGGATAGATTAGTCCTCCCGAAGTTCTAGAGGAAGATGATGAAAATGTTTCTTTTGGAGAATAATCTCCTCTTAGAAATAAGAATAATTAATTCTTTAATCGCCATGCAAATACCTCCCCTTAATCATCTCATCTAGTACAAAATTATTAGAATGACAGTCGCCCTGACAGAATATCCTTTCCATTTTAGATCCCTTCTCGCTCTACTGATTATTTGGGTGAAGAAGAAAATAGAAGAGGTAGTGGCGGAATTGGTATTATAAGCGAAGCCTAACTATTTGCTAGAGATTCTATTAGAAATGTTGATAGTGTGACTGAAAGAATACCGATTTCAAAAGAATAGCAAGAAGCTAATTAAGAAAACAACATGAATAATAAATAAATACCATTTTTAAAGTAATAATATACTTCGCCAGATGGTTGTGTGTATCCAGATAATTAATTTTAAAAGCTGATTCGAATGCATACATGCCCTGGTGATGAAAGAAATTCTCTCATAAATAATGGAATGCCTTTATATAATCATAGACTTAGTAACGAGCTATATGTTTCAGAATATAAAAACTAAGCAGGAACATATGTAAGAAAAAACAGTGATGGCACTGATTAATATCCTTAAATATCTCCAAGAGAAGGATAATCTAATAACTAATAAGATGATAATTAGAATAAAAGAAAGAACACGGCAGATAAAAAATAATAGAATATTAATTAGTAGTAGGGCAAGAAAGAAAGTAAAATTAACTTAACACTATAGAATAAAACAAATCAGTAAGGAAATGATTTTCTGGGAGATGGCGAGATGAAATGCTAAATTACAGAGCATGATGGAGAGAAAGTAATAATGATTTGTACTGACCCATATTGTGAGGCTAAATACCGATTATGTTGTGGATATTGTAATCAATTACATTCTAAGCACATTAAGTCTTTAATCAGATTATAAGAATATAGATTTTAGATTCTTTAGTCAAGCAAGATTCTTGATTAGCCAGAGTTGGAGCAAAATTAAAAAGGGAAGGAAATTGATTCAAATAAAATCAATCATAAAGAATTGCTTTATCTTTGCATGTAAAAGTAGAATTAATTATTCTTGGATTTGAAGAAATATTTGGACAATACTTTTATGCAAATTTAAAAGCTAGTTGAGGATAAAGAGAAACAGATTCTAACTTATATTTCTTCCTTTGATGAGGAATACAATTACTATTCTGAAAAATTGCAATTACTGAAACAAAAGAATTATGAAAGTTTAAATAATAAAGATATTTTAAAATTATTTACTTTCTAAAAGCAGCCTTAAAAGTTTCTTGAGCATTAAAGAATTAATAATAAATATAGAAAGAAATAATTATCAGAATTAGATGAAATTGTTTATGACTATTATGTTAATTTATAGGATATCTTTGATAATTCAATGACACAATCTGATAATCTGCTATATGAATTACTCCAAAAACTGACTTCTAATAACTATCATCAAAATTCTAATCAATCTACTTCTTTAGCTGATCGTTCAAATTCCTTCAATACTCCTACTAAAACAAATAAACAAAATGAAAACTCTTCATCTCCCCTCAAAAAATTCATTTCTAGGGCTGCTTCTAGTTTATTAAAGTAAAATAATAATCATTTAATGGAAAAAGGAATTCCAGGCTATAAAAGGTTGAATGAATTACCCTAGTGGTGCAGTTAAATGTAGCATGTTTCAAGAACTTTAAAAAAATTTGGCGCTATAAAATTCGAAAAGATAAAACCAAATACAATAAACTTAGGGATACAATAGAATATAAAATCAGAGAATATCTACATAGGAGATTGGATTAATTACATGAAAGAAGGTAATGGTATTGAATATTCCAAGAAAGATCAAACTTACTATGAAGGAGAGTGGAGGGCTAATTAAAAGCATGGAAATGGTCGTCTCATCTCTAAAAATGATTTAGTGTAATATTCATTGATTATTAATCTTTATTATATTCTATTTAAAAATGAAGCCTGCCTGCCTGCCTACTTACTTACTTATTGATTTTATTTATTTTTTTATTGATTATTCACTGGTCAATTAATTAAAATTTTACAAGCATTCAGCAGAAAATTAAAATTTTGGATTACTTTTATAAATGAAAACTATTTTTCTACTCTAATGATATTAGATATTAATTAAAATTTGTCTACTTTAAGAATAAGGATTGAAAATTCAGAGATGTAATTTTCCTTACAATAAATTTAATGGTTAAGTACAACTAATTTTTAATCATTTTAATGCACTATCTACAAATTAAAATTTAAAATTCTCTTGAATTAAATTATTTTAAAATTTAAAAGATATGAAGGATAGTTCGAGAATAACAAAAAAGGAGGATTTGGAATTCTCTATTAGTTTGGTGGAAAAAGATATGAAGGTATTATTAGTTTACATTATTATTGAATCAATATGAATCCTAATAAATGAATAACTCTTTTACTAAAAAAAGGAATGTGGTAAAACGATTAACCAAATGGGAGAGGCATGTAATACTATCCAAATGGCGATATATTTACTGGAGAATTTAAAAATGGGTTGAAATAAGGAGAAGGGGTTTATAAGTACTTTGATGGAACTATATTAACTGGCCTTTGGGAACAAGATCATGCAAATGGTTAGTGCAAATATAATAAACTAGATGGGTCTTCTTATGAAGGTGAATACAAACTTGGTAAAAAAGATGGGTATGGCACTTATACATGGAACGATGGAAGGAAGTATACAGGTTAATGGCTCAATGGAGTTTAAAATGGAATGGGATTTTATACTAACCATATAGGTATAACAGTATAAGGGTACTGGAAAAACGGGAGAAAAATTTAATAAAACGACTCTGAATTTACAAAATCTATAATTAAATGATAATATGTCTTTTATTAAATGTAATCTATTTATCAATTTATTAATAATTCAAAAACTTTATCTCAAACTATTTATTCATTTCTTTTTATACCTAATAATATATATAATTACTTTTATTTATGCACCCACCGCTAAATCTAAAATTCCATGAGAAATATAAGAAACTTGGATGAATAAAAGAAGTAAGTAAGTAACTTATATAATTATTAAATAATATTTTTTATGAAGAAATTAGTGATATGATATATTGATTGCTATATGAGTTATTAATTAATTCAATGTCAGTCTGTATGTCTCTCTACTCTATCTATTCTATCTAATTTATCAAATTTACTTAATTTATCTACTCCAAACTCTTTTTTTGGATAACTCTTTTCTTAAAAAGACACAAATGTAAAATAAAGAAAGATAATTTTTTATAAATAGATAAATGAAAAGAATGAAGATATGTAAGTAAGTAAGAATGTATACTTAATTAGGTTTCAAATATATAAATTGCTTTTAGACAGTTTTTCTTTATATTTAATTTCAAAGTATGATGAGTAATTAATTTCATATGTATATAAAATTATTCAAAAAACTTTAATATTATAAATGAAAATTAATTATTAATAAGCTTAAAAGAGTAAAGCTGATTTGAAAATCTATAATTTTTGTAAAGTCTGGTAGTTTATGAATATTCTTTTAAATTAACAATGAGAGTTCAAGTTTTAATGAAATCAAAGATTCAATTTATATCACTCATTTTAATTTTTGTAATCAAATTATTAAATTAAGTAAATATAGATACAGAATTGATAAGAATTCATAAATTTACAAAAAATAGAATGCAATTAATCTTTAATTATTTTTAGTGACTAGCTAAAATAGATTCAGAATTAATGCTAAAATGTGCCTATTTTATCTACAGTTTAGATTTTACAAATTATAATAAATAATTACCAAAATATACTTGAATAGAAGATAAAAAGATTTTTATAAAATAACAAACAAACAATCAATTAAACTAACTATAAGCAAAAAATTTAAGATTTAATGTGCCTTTGCATTTCTTATTCGGTTTTAAGAAAAATAACTGAGATTAGCACTATTATTATAAGCTTACTAGGTATATTTGGAATTATATTTGGTGGTGTTTTGCTTGGCAAAAACAAGCATTTTTTTGAAGATTCTAGCGATTATATAGGAATATCTTATGGGATTATGCTTGGTGTGGGAATTTTATTCCTTGGAGTAGGCATATTAGGAATAATTGCTTGGAAAAAAAGGAATAATTGTTTACTTGGTTCATATATTGCATGTCTTATTTTTGTTGTTATATCTTCTTCTGTTGTACTTGGAATGTCATCAGGTATCCTAGCAGAAGTTATAGATGCAAAAGATGACAAACTTTGTGAGAAAAAAGATTACTTAAAGTATAGCCGTTTAGTTTATGAAAAAGGAAATCAGTTATTATGTTCAAATGAATGTCTTTGTAAAACAAAGTAATCATACCTTACTCCTTAATAATAAAGTTCAATGACTTGGAGTGAGTTCTAGGGTAGCATAAGAGCATAGGATTGCAGTACATACAAGCAAAAAATAGATTTTAAAATTCCAAGCGATTTAGGGAACCTTTCAGATTTCACTAAAGTCTTAAACTTTATTGAAGATTAGTTTAATTGCTCTGGATTTTGCAGCACACTACCATTATATATATTTAGTAACTCATACAAAGGAAAGCCAAATAATAAAGATTGTAAAGTGGAGGTGTTAGATTTCTTGGATACAAACTTATCTGCTCTATCCTCTGGTTCCTTAGCTGTATTTATAATATCAATTATTAGCTGTATATTTTCTTGCTCTCTCTGCTGCCACAAATAAAAGAGAGATGGTATTCCCTATTATGATGACTATGAAAGAGCCAGCAATAAATAATAATCTTACTATAGATGAGATATCTATCCTATCTGATTAATTGATAAATTGATGGATGGATGAATATATTTCTTAAAAGCTAATTTTAGCTAACTAAGTTTTTTTCCTACTTAAATCTAACTAATAAACTAGGTCTTACTAATCATTTTATAATTTTAAGTATTTTATTTGTTTATTCTATTATATATACTCAATAATTTAATTTTTATTATCCAATTAAATCTATATATATTAAGTAACTACATCTTTATTACTATTCCTTACAATTTTACTCATTAAATAATCAAATCCAGAGTATCATTGGCTGATTAAAAATAATCTAAATTTTCCATTACAAAAAAATTCATTTTTCCACTAGAATTAGGTTATTTCTAATCTATCAATAAATAAATAACTTCTTTAAGAAAAAATAGTTTTTCAGAATATAGTTTGTCTTCACTAAAAAATTAGCAAAATAAAATCATCCGCCATGCTTCATCTTGTTAATAATCTTTAGAAATCAAGTCCTTATTCATTGATAGGTTTTTAGTTTGAATAAATTAAATTTTATAATTTAACCTAATCTAATAATTTAAAAATTTCTAAAAAATAAGAAGCAAAAAAATAGAAATGAAATGACTCTTGCAAAAAAAGCAAAGCTAATTGAAATAATATAATATTTATAATTACACTAGTTATTCAAATAGTTATGTAAGAAAAATAATAACAAGAGAATATAGAAAGATAATAATTTATAAATGAGTAAAATTCAATTAATAATTAATGAGAGTTTGTTCATTAAATAACATGGTTCTATCGATGGGTGGATCACTCAGTCAAAGCTTTACATTAAATATTTTTTTAGAAGATTATGTCAGAAAAAAAAACTAAATTAAGAAAGGGATTTAGATAGTGAAATTAAAAAGGAGGTGAAAATAAATTACAAAGAATTTTAAAATTTGATCAAACAAATCTCAACAAAAATATCATCATAATATTAATGTAAAAAAAGTTAGTAAGGAATTTATTCAAAAAGTAGGAGATCACATAAAATTTAACTTAATTTTCAAAAAGGCTTAATTTAAGTATAAATTAGGTTAATATTTATTTATTATAATTAAATGAAATTAAATCAGTATTAAATCAATTTTTATGTCAATTGAAATTAAAAAAATGATAGGTCTAATTATCTATCTAGTAATAAATCTATCATCTCTTTTGGATTAGAATATATAAATAATATTTTATCATTAAAAATGACTATAGTTTTACTTACATTTCTCTTAATATTTTAGAGATTATTCATTTATAAGTAAGTTTTTTAGTATTAAATATAAAAGAATATTATTTCTAATAAGGATTAGTTTTTTAGTTAGAAAGGAAATAATCATACAATTTGTGCTTGCGCATCGTCGAAATAAATTACTTATGTATGAAAATGAAATAATATAAAACCTCATTTAGTGAAAGGAAATTATTTAATTTTTTGTAATTGTTAAATTCTGATAAAAAATTCAAAAATAATTACTATTTACAATTTTATTTCGTGCAAGGTTGATTTATTAGGGATGAAAGACAGATAGGTAGGTAGGTAGGTAGGCAGGTATGTACTAGACTAGTATGAAATAAATAAATATGTAAATAATTCTCAATAGGATCTAATTTATTCCACTTATAATTTTGAAAAAGAAATATCCTTTAAAGTATAGCTTATTTTTATTGAATGTTTCTTTATTTCAATATAGGAAGGAAATTGATAGATAGAAATTAGTGATTTTTTTCTGAAGATATAGGAAATAAGCAAGTAAGGAAGCAGTTTATTTTATAGTTAAAATAAAATAAAATAAAACATATTATTTTTTAATAATTTTTAAATATCTTTTTATGAAAGTATGGCTAGCAATTATCTTTTTTTAGCAATAAATTCAAATAAAAATACTGTTTTGGTTTTAGTTTTATAAAGAAATACTAGATTTATTTATAAATAGATAGTATAAATATAGTAAGTACATAAGTATTCCATTATCTATTCAAAGATATATTTAATAGGTTCTACTACTCTACTATCCATCCTTTTTTAATAAGATTAATTCAATTAAACTCAAAAAAAAAAATTTTTGAATTTTATTTTCTTTATCCTTTCTAAATTTATTACTTAAGCTCTAAATTTATTATAAATATTAAAATGAAGTTAGTTATTTTTGATTTCGAAATGTATTTATTTAAGTGGAAAATTTAAAAGATCTTTTACATTTATTTTATAAATCAAAAGCGCTAATAAACTTTAGTGATCAAATCTTTTTGATATAATTTTAGTATAATAGTTTAGAAAAATAGTTATAATTAATCAGAAACAAATCAACATATTTTAAAAAATAATATTAATTAATGAATGCAAATTGAGAGAAAAAAAGAACCATTTAATATTTTTAGTTATAAAATTATACTACCATTTTTTTAACTAGTACTAAAATAGAGATTATTGAGATTAAAACAAGAGTGAATCTTTTGAGTTGGAATAATGTTATTATTAAAATCAAAAATTCAGGTGAAAATTAAATGTAATTATTGTAAAGTCGTGTACACTATCTTTAAATTTGTCATAGATATTAATAAATTTCTAAAAAACAGAAAAGATTACATGGAAATAGAGGTATTAATTGAAAAAAATAATTTACGAAATTTAAATTTTAAATATAAAGCAGATTTCATAGTATGGCATAATAATACACCGTAATTAGATGATTTAATTCTAAATAATGTATTATTATATAATTATTGAGTGTTCACTGGGTAAATGTAGCTTCATTTACCTCTAAATAATCTATGTAGTATATGTAGTACAATTCTTAAGAATAAATAGTAACTAACAATAATCTATGTTTGTTTGCAATTCAGATAAATAAAATAAATAATATTCTTAAAATACAAAGAAATAAACGAAATATAAGAAATCAAAGGATTTAATAATATTATTAAAGTAGGAATGTATTTTTTTTCTACCAATACTTTACTCTTTGCTCTTCTTTTAAAATGCCTTATATGTGCTGCCTCTGTAAAGGTAACAAATAAAGACATTCTTAAGTCAAAAATCTCAAGTTAATTTATCTATTTTAATAGGTTTCTGCTGGTTTTTCATAGCAGAATAGCACCAACAGAGAGTCATCTTTTCCAAGGATAGTCACCGAAAAAAATTATACAAATTTCAATGGAATATTTTAAAGAGTCTATTTTCTATATCTCTATGGTGCCACTGCAGATGATATTGAGTCAATGGCACCTCTTTAGAGTGTGATTGATACAGAAACTAGGGTCAATTCTCCATTTCTTAGCCCTATTTAAGGAGCCATGTCTATGGAGCCTTACAATGCCTATTGGAAAAGAGTAAATATAAACGGAGATACAACCAACTAGTTTTAGAGGCTTACTAATATATTGACTGGAGCACAATTAGACTAGCTTGGTTATGATATTTAAATGGTTGATCCTCTCTCTTTCCTTAAAGATTCAGATAATAATTTATCATAGGATTCTATTATTGATTAAATCCTCTCACTTAAAGATACTAATAGCACTCCTATCAGCACTACCAGGTCTTAATCATTTTTGTCCTTCAAGTCTAATGGGAAGAGGATATAGTTGTAAAAAAAATTTTATATGGAAAGCTTGGATTCGAAGCTAAACAAACACGAAAGCATTAAGAAACTAAGAAAACACTCTGTAAAAGTAGTGAACGATACATAGAGTATAGATGACATTTTAGAATTAATGACAAATGGAAAGGAGGATATCATTATAGGTACAGATATTAATTTAGATTATTTTATCGTTTTATCCTCCTTTATTTGATTAGTAAATAATCAGCAAAGGAAAATTAAGCTTGAATTTTTGTTAATTAATAATATTATCAATTCAATTTTACCCAAAATTTTATTTGAAACTTTTATTTCCCTACCATCTTATTATCTAAAAATTACATTTATCTTTAACCCTATTCCTATTTATCTTACACCTTTTACCTTGCAAAATTTTTTTAGGAACTAATTGTTCCAACTAATACAATTCATTAGTGACACAGACTTTCGTTACTTTTTAAATATCAAACAATCCTCTTTGAATTTTTTGTATCATAACTTAATAAAAGCTTTTTCATAAATATAGGAAATTGTTTATAAAGATATCTATTATTAAATGGCAATAAAAAGGGAGGGAGGGAAGGAGGGAGATTTTTTTTAAATATTAAAAAACCATTAATTAGAAATTCTAATATTTGAATAATTTAAAAAAAACAGTTTATTGATTTAAGATTTAAATTATAATAGATTTTTAAATATAAATAAAATATTCGTTATATTATTTAACTAATTTATTTTTATTTATTTATATTAGCTTACGATGATACGCTTGCTAAAATCAAGATGCTTTTTGATGAGAGCTCTACTCAAGTAGTAAATACCTATTCTAAAATAAATACCTTGTTAGATGAAGTTATGCAATCAATTGACAGCCATACTCTACTTATAGTTATGGGAGAGGACATTAATGTAAATTAACTGAGCACTGAAAACTCAGAAATTAAGAAATAATTAGCCTTAGGAGAATCCTTCTTATTTGCTTACTCAAAGGAGGGATTTGCTAAAAGAGATTTCTTAGAAGAAATAGAAGAAAATGAAGAAAGGAAAAAATTAATTGTACTAGATGAACAAGAAAAGGCGGAATAGAGTGAAAATGAATATTCAAATGAATAAGGACAAGATTTTAAATTAACCAAAAAATAACAATAAATTACAAATAGTTAAATGTATTCTTAGCCTTAAATTTATATCGAAGACAATCGCATTGCAAGTACTCTTTCTCTTGCTATTGGATTGTAAATCCCCACATTAAATAATGGAAGGAATATCTTAAGCATCTATCCCTATGATTTAAATACCAATAATAGTACAGAATAATTGAGATTATTTAAAAATTTGTTTGAAAGCAATTATAAAATTCTATCTTAACAAATAAATCTATTTTAATCTTTAGGAGATGATTACGATTTTTTCAGCAGTGATAGTTTAAATATTATAAATTAAAAATATTATTAAATCGCATAAAAAAAACACAAAGTAAGTATCTTGCTTAGTTAATTTTCTGAAATTAACAAAGATATAGCTTCATTCAATTCCTAACTTAATTTACAGAAGGATAAAATGACAAAGGAAGGACTTAATAAATTAAATGAAAACCATCAAGTATTAACTTAATAAAAATAGGAGATAGAAGCTTTACTTAAAGGACATTTAGCTGCTATAGTTGATCTTGAGGAATAAATATAGAAATTACTAAGCGGAAAGAAATCGATAACCTTTAGCTTAGTTTTGGCTTATATCCTATTTTACATCATCACATTCATCTTCACACTGCGCTAGCTTTTGAAATAAATGGATAACATTTTTAATAACTAGAAAGAGAAAATAAAACAGATAACAAAATAATTATCTATTATTTTACCTCTTACAGTTATGGGCTACTTCATATTTTCATTTTATAGTGCCAAAAAAATGAATGATTCTATTGTATTTATTTGCATAGCTGTCTCTACTGGAATATTTTTTTTAGAGGTTTTCTTCTTTAGATAAAAAATAGATGCAGCAAAACTAATTTTGATTATATCCGTACTCTTCGTCACATTTGATTAAATTAAGAGTGGTGGAATAGCCACTGCAGGTTTCTTTGCCCATATTATTTTGCGTTTAAGATATGGTACCTCATATAAAAACTACTCAGATAAAAAATAATTTACTTTAGCTATTTTAATATTTTTCGTTTCAGCTTTTAGGTTGGTAAATTTTGATATTAATTCTCCATTTATAGACACCATACAAATATTGCTTGCTTTCAAGAATGAACAAATTAGATTTACTGATAAATTATGTTTCATGGCCTTAATAATAACTTAATATTTATATAACTTTACTTACAATGTTGATGACGAAATTGGTTCATATCTTATCTATGGATGCCCTATTTTTATTTTAGTTTTGATTATTTCGCTATATGAAACTATCGCAGTTTAGCTTTCATTTAATAAGTTCTTTATCACAAATATAGTTTTTAGCTATTTTCTAAATATCCTCATTAATCTGAGATAGCCACCTACTTTCGCTGATTAATTTATTTGCTGTAGTATTTTCTACCTTCCTTCTTATTTTATTATCATCCTTTCAGAAAATACCTCAAATATTCCTTTCAGATCTTGCATCATTTAATTTGTCTAATCTAAATCCTAAATTTAAAAAGAGTAATAATAAATTGAGGAGAGAATTTAATCTAGAAAAATTAATAAACTAATCCATAATACCATAATAAGTAATAAAACTAATAATGTTTAGAATGACATTGAATCTTGCAAATAATAAATCTAGTCGCAAAACCTTCATCTAGTAGAACCATAGAAGTAATACCAATAGAAGTATATAGAAAAATAATAAGACTGTTCTAATTATTAAATAGAAAATTAGCTTAATATAATAAATTCAAGTATAAATAACCATTGTTGCTTTAATGTAAAAAATTTTGGAATTTATACTTTGACTGGAGTATTATAGCTAATAATAATTTTAATTAGTTTCTCTTAGATCTTTTCTGATTAATATTTACTCAATCCCACTTATATATCTCATTCCAAAAATGGTCTTATCTAATACTCTATCTTTTAATATCTGATAGCTGTAATATGTATATTAATTTCCTCTTAGTTAAAAAAATCAAAACCTATCCAGATCAATCAGACAATCAATAATTATCAATAAAGAAGCACTAATTTAAATTAATCAGAACCACAAACATCTTTTCAAAATAAAGAATAATAATTTATACAATCTCCTAATAACCCCTAATAAATCGTAAATTAATGAATGTCTTAAAAGTAATTATTTAATCTCTGTCTTTTTTATTCTCTCTTTTTAATAACTATAATAATCTATCTATCTATATTTAATATTAATTTAATTTATACAGTTATTTTTATTTACATTTTAGTAAAATACATTACAAACCTAACTTTTAAATTTACACTTTCTATTTATTATTAAACTACTTTGAAATATTAACGTAGTCCATATATTATTGTAAAGAATTTATCAAAACTTTCTAACTCACTATCGGATTATTTAATTTATAAAATAATCAATTTTCTTATTTTAATATTATTATTTCATTCAAATGAGAATTCAAAATATATTTTTTCCCTTCTTTATTTTACAAATAAACAAAATTAAAAAGATCACTAATAATAATTAAATATTTAGGGGGTATAGAAATTGTTAATAATTTGATTGTTTTTAATAATATTTAAATTTTTCTCAATTCCATCTTCCACTCTACAGATTCTTCTTAGTCTTATTGTGGGAATAAATATTTTACTAAAATTAAATGTTTTAAAAACTGTTAATTTTAAAAATACTATACAAATATAAAGAGTAATAAAGATAAGGATAATTACAATAGATGTATTTATTTTTAATGATATTAAATTTTAAAAAATAATTTAGCTTTATTGGTTGATTGGTAGATTAGTTTATAAGATAAATGAATGATTAACAAACTAATTAACTTATTAACTAATTAGCTGAATTATCAAAAATATTTAAAGCTTTGGAATGAGCCAGATTGATCACATGTATAGATTACATTTTCATATTGAGAGAATTTAACTTTATTTATTATAGAAATAGAAGTATTACTTAAACAAGTAATAAGACGGGGCTGATTCTTTTAAGTTATATCATAAATAAGAACATCTTCTCCAGAGCTGAGAGCTAACATATTTCCAGAATTATTAATATCTACACTACTAATAGATTTTTTGCCTACTAAAGAGAAGTAGCCCTGAAGCTCAAAGAAATCTTCAAAATTTTCGTAGACAATATTTTCATCCTTTGCTTTCTGTATGGCTAAATCGCACTCTTATTAGTTATTTTAAATTTAATACTTTATGTAGTTTTAGTCTTATAATAGGGATTAAGCTAAGAATGGATTTTAATGAGGAGATCTCATAAATAAGCTATTTTAGCTTTCTTATTTTTCTTATTCTAATTACATCTATGTTTATTTTTTATCTTCCTGCTCCATGACATCATATTTAACTTTATTTAATCTCTCAAAATCTTATTATCTAGTAACAGCTTTATTAACTTCCTTATCTGCTGAGATATTCTATTCATCTTGCTTTCTTGTATAAATATAACACTTTCCATCTGTTGAAACACTTACTAAGCATTTTGAATTATTGTCTATAGCAATATCGTTAATAATATCGTCATTGTCTCTCAAAACTTAAACCTTTTTAAATTCTAAATTGCAAAAATAAATTAAAAACTATTAAAATTAATCAAAATTATTTTATTCACATTCATTTGATTTTTATCTTTTTCATGTAATTATGATATTTTGTGATGAATGATAACTACTTAATAAAATAATAAATTTACGATTGCTATCTTCAAAAAAGGCATAGACAATAATTTTGTAGTCACATCCTGAAGAAAAAAGGAATTTTCCATCATTCGAGAATTTTGTACTTAGAATTAAGCTGTTGTGATCAGAGAATATATGTTTTACTTTAGGGTCAGTGTGGCTATTAGAGATATCAAATACAAACAAGTTATTGCTTGTTTTTTTATTTTTAAGACTAAAAGCAAAGTATTTGTTATCAGGAGATATATCTACTGAATAGTACTGAATGGATGAAGCACTATTCACTTGATTAAAGATGATTTTCATATTTTCTGTATTGAAAAGAATCAGCTTTCCATTACCACCTGCTGCCAATATAGACCCATCTCTGCTAACCTAAACACAACGAATAGTATCATTAATATTAAAATCGAATGATTTAACTAATTTCTTTGAACCAATTTCAGGAGTATATAAACGCATTGCTTCACCACAAAGAACAAAGCAATTTTTATATGAGGTCATATCATGAATTGCACTATTCCATTTATTCTCTAATAACTAGTTAATTTCTATTTTGTTCTACAATTTTATCTAGTTTTACAAGCTTTTTATATGATCTAATGCAGTTTCTTTGATATTTTCTATATTTGATTTAAAGATTGAGAAATTATAATGAACAGGGTGGATAAAAGATTTCAAAAATTCTTAAATTTTAACTTCAAAAGCTTATTTATAATCTTCGCGATACTTTGAAATGATATTTTATATCTCGCTTGCATTCGTTTGAACAGAAGAATCAAATGAAGAGCTAATTAAATTATACTTTTCATTAATATTAGCTCTTAGCAGCTTAAATTGATGAGCTACTTCCTTTTCAAAATCATCAACCTACTTCATCAGACCGATATAAACTTCCTTTTAGTCTTTGCTCATTGGAGATTCTTCCATTTAATGGGATTCAAAGATAATCTTTTCATTACCTTGCATTTCTAATAACTTACCCATACAGAAGATTTATTGCTAATGACCTTTATGAAAATTCTACTCTATATATTATTTAAACAATCCTTATTGACTCTTTTAAAGATCGGATATTTATTAGCTTTATTGAGTATTTAGAGAAGTACAATCACTACAGAAGATTCTTTGAGATGTACAAAAAATGTCAAGGCAAACACTCATTAATCCATTACATTTACTACATGCGATATTAGGATACTTATCCTTTAATTGAACTTAAATTATATCCATTTTCTTCTATAACTTCTTTTTATTTACCAAAAATTTTATATGATCGTATTTAATTATATTTTCTGATTAATTCCCTAATTTAATTTCCTTTTACTGCGTCTATTTGTTCAAGAGAGATATCATAAATCTTCTTTATTTCTAAATAATAATTTATTATTCTAAGATAAGAAATATTCTTATTTTCTAGAGAAACATAAAATTTTTCAAAGTAGAATAATAGAATTGTATACTTTTCTAGAATAGTTAATAAACCTTCTGCTATCAATCAAACTAAATTTTAATGAAAGAAAGTTGTTATTTGCTGTACTTAATACTAAACTAAGGCTTTCCTTTAAAATAGGTTTTATATTGTTTCATCTACCTGAGATGTTAAATTATATTTTTAATTGGAATCACTAGGACAAAAATATTCATTTAGTTTTTTTTAATCATAAATCTCTATTTTATTTTTGATTTTAGTTCATTAAAATGGTAAACAAAACCCCTATTTTTAAATTTTGAAAACAATTAATGAAATATATTATTCATTACTTATCACCAGGGAGAGGCATAAAAAAATGTTAAGCATAATTTAGCATAAATTTCAAGTAAATGTGTAAAAAAGAATAAAATCTATAATTAAAATATTTAAATATTTTTCAATAAAATACAAAATAAATGGATAAATAATTAATAAACTAAAATAATTCTATTTGATCCATTACCATTTAAATATCTTAAAATTTATATTACTAGTTCATCTATGAATCTGTTTCTTTAAGAAATTTTTTAAGATATATAGAAACTAAACTTCTCTCTAATTCTGAATTGCTTATAGGAATATTTAGTACTCTTTTAGCTAATTTAATTACCTAGATCCTGTATTTTTACTTAAATCTTTTTCCAAAAATTTTCTATGGTAGTATATTCAAAGTAAACAGTATTTAAATATCTATTAAACTATAGTCTTACCTAAGAAATTAATTTATCTTTAAAAAATAATTTTACAAATTTTTTGATTTACAAAATAAATAGAAGTAAAAATTTCCTTGAGGATAACGAATTCAAAAGATGGGTTGCTGTGATTAGTAGTGTAGTCTGGGAATATATCACAAATTGAGAGATTGCAGAAAAACTTTTAGTGTAACCATTATTGGGTCACTAAAATGGTCTAAAGATATTTAGATGAAAGATCTTTAATTGGCAAAAGATAATTGAATGGAGGTAAAAATAATAAACTGAATGAAGAGGTTTTATATTCAATTTAAAAGAAATATTAGTAAAATAGATTAAGATTAAATAGGTAAGTAATAGCTGAAGTGAAAGAGGAAACTAATATTAGTATAAGTAATATCACACTAAAACTTGCTAAAAATATACTAGGTTTTATAGGAACAAAGCCTAAAATAATAAATGATATTACCGCATCAAATTTAAAAAATATATTAATAAACTCAATTCCATTAAAAAGAATCTTTTGAAAACTGCTTATTAGCAGATGAGCTTTAATTTTAAATGTTCGAAAACGCTTCTTTGGTGTGGTGTTTGCCACATTATGAAGAAAAACCTGAGATTATTGTTAAACCAAGTCAAAAAAAGATAATGATTTGGGAGGTATATCTAAAAATTTAATTACAGATTTAAATAATTCGAACTGATGAAAAAGAAACAATTAACAGTGAGACTTACCTATAGGCTTTAAAAGACTTTGTAGAAGAAGATATG
Organism: Tetrahymena borealis; assembly: GCA_000260095.1. Lineage (NCBI taxonomy): Eukaryota > Ciliophora > Oligohymenophorea > Hymenostomatida > Tetrahymenidae > Tetrahymena > Tetrahymena borealis. Next base: position 2,952,931 of record JH651225.1, read on the forward strand.
TAAAAATGTATAGGTTTTGGAAACTGGAGACTTATATATAACACCAAAGTAAACAAACAAAACAAAAAAATTGAATTAATGAAAATTATATTAATGAGATTAATGATATTTTTTTTATTTTTCCTTATAGAAATGAATGGAATATGAATTTTGAACCCCCAAATAAAGCTTATATTAGAAAGCATTTAACACCATAGATGATCTAATTGAAGCAGTGAAAGATTAATGGTATAAATTAGATTTTGATAGACAATCTAATATCAAATCATATTAAATAAGTGAAAAATATATATTTAATAAAGGAAATTATTTATGATATATTCTCATATAATACTTTATTATTCTGGAGTATTTATTTTTATAGTGATTAATTATATTTCAAATAAAGAACAATTAAAAAATCATATATTAATTATCTATCTTTTTATTTTATGACTAAAGATTTTCTAAAATTAAAGAGGTGACCATGACAACGAATCGCCCGACACCTTATAGCACTAATTATTTAAAGGTGAATGATTAAAAAAACTAGATCACTCTACCAAAGAATAAAGTAGTTAATAAAATTAGTATGTTAGTAATGAAGGATGCATAAAAACTATCATAGCAGCAATTCTAGCTTAGATAGTTATGGTTAATATGATATGATAAAGGGATTATTTGCCTAATTGTGTAATTATTCTGTACAAGGTGGAAATCTTCATTTTTTAATGATCTTTTCTGATAAAAATTATTTTAGATATTCATAAATTCCTTTTATTGCTTTCGAATAGATCTATTAAATAATATTTATCTTAAATTGAAAATATTTATTTAGGAACCTTGATAAATGTATCAAAATATGTAGAAATTTTCAAAAAAAGATAAAATTTTATCAAATAATATACAGTGAAGCCGAATATACAATCGAACCCTAATATTTACCTTCTAAAAATATCTTACTTAAATATAATATAAATTTAGTAATAACTAGATAATTAACAAATAATCAATTAATATAGTTAATTTTTTAGATATTTTGAATAGATTTCAAATAAAAATAAGATCTTAGCTTTTTACAGTACTTTTATTGATTCTATAAAAAAGGAAAATATGTTCATTTCTATACAATTTTTTTAATTTCTAAAATAAATAGAATTTTTTTAATTTAAAAGAAAAATCAAATAGATATTCATTTATAAGGCACATTGTCACCTATTAATTATTCGAATATTATGGTTCTTATACTTAATTATTATGTAATAATACGCTATAACCAGCTAATAATTACCTGATTTCTTTCTAATTAGTATTCACTAATAATAGCTAATTTTATAATTTTACAAGTATAAATAAATTGTTATTAATTGTATTAAGTAAGTATTTGTTTTATTCATCTTTTTAATGAAGTTGTTTTATTTATTAATATCAAATAAAAGATAGAAGAATTGAATAATATAGAATCTATAAATAATATGAATAGATAAATTTATAATATTCTAATGTAAAACCATTTTTAAATTTAATAATATACTAACTATTTTATTTTATAATTTTTAATCAAAGTCATTAATCCAAATCATCATATCAACTCTTTTAATACATAAACATATATACATACATATACATACATACATAAACATATATACATACATACATAAACATATATACATACATATACATACATACATAAACATATATACATACATACATATACATACATACATACATACTTCAGAATATTAATCTAAGTAAGGCAATTATTATTTTTTGCCAAATTAAATTGAAGGTTAGTTAGTTATTTAGAAAGCTAGATATCAATAAATTACTAATTAGTGGTAATAATAATATTAGAATTATTAAATTTCTTAACAAAATTGCTATGACGCATTAATTATATTAGATTTATTTATGATCAAATACTGAGCCAAATTTTAAAATTTAATAATTTATCACTAATTTTAGTATATTATTTACACATTGATGAATTGGTATTACATATTTAATTTGTTAAAAGTTTACTCAAAATAAGAACACTAATTGCTAATAATTGTTATTTTATGAATAAAGTTCGAAAAAGTAAATATTCCTTTAATGTTTATTTATTTATTATTATTAGTCAACATCAATTTGATTTTGAAATTTCCATTTTACAAATTGAGATATTCTTTATCTCATACTATTAATCCTTTTGGTGTAATTAATTGTATTATTGATTGTAAGGTAATTATGATACTTGAGTAATTTAAATGACGAATTAAATTGAAGGTAGGTAGGTTTCTTATTATTAATTTATTAATTTGGCAATTAATATTCGAATTATGAAATATCTTAATCTTATTATTAAATTCAGCATTAAGTTTATTATAATACTTACCTAAAACAATTTTTAATTATAATTTAAATAAAGGGAATGATTTAAAATTTAATGATAAATTATTCTTTTTATCTATTATCCACTTATTTAAATGTATTGCACAATACTTTATGATAATACATACATATCTGATTTTAGAAAACCTATTTACAATAACGACATTACTCATTATTGTTATTTTATAAATCAATTTAATATCATGGCAATTCTTTTAAAATCTATGTATGTATTGTAAAATACCCATTTCAATAAAAAAATTACAAAGTAAATTTGGGATAATGCAGTTATTTATAATTTATTTTCTTCCTAAAATTAAGTTATGTCTGTCCTCTCTTAATATACAATTATAAAAAATGAAAAATACTGACCAGAATTATATCTTTACAATAATCATAAAAATAAGCCCTTGAATCATAATTAGATTTTATTTATTTTGTGGCAAAAAGTGGATTATTCTGAGGTAATCAAAATTAAATACGTCATTACGTCATTTATTCATTTTTAATTATAAAAAACAAAGTATGAACGTCAGACTACTTGAACAAAATTGATGGTCCTATTAATAGTTATCTTAACGATTGAGTAAATTAATTAAAAATATTCTTTTGTCATCTTTGTTCAAATTTCCCTTATACATTGTATAACATATGTCTAAGAAATAGATCTTAATTAAAGTAAAAAAAAAATTGGATTAATAAAGAAAGAAAGAATTGTTGATCCGAATTTGATTAAAATAATAAATTCCTCTATCATATATCTCTGTAAATTTGTGGAATTAAATAAAAGAAGAAATAATAAAATTGAAAAATTTATGAAAAGAACAGTCTTTTTATTACTTGCTATCACTTGTTGCATAGCTCAATTACCCTCTTACAATGTTGATTTATTGGAAACAACTGTTTCTGGTGTCAGTTCTGGTGCATTCATGGCTGCTTAACTTTAAGTTGCTTACAGTTCCATTATTAAGGCGTCTGCTGTCTTAGCTGGTGGTCCTCCTTTATGTACTATGGGCACAAATGTTGGATCTGCCCTAGTCTGTATTGTATCAGGTAAAAGTGAAATGAACAAACTCATTGCTAAGAGTGTTGAGTAAGCTACTAAGGGTCTCATCGATCCCATTAGTAATCTCTAAGGAAAGAATGTCTTCCTCTTCCGTGGTACTCTCGATACTATTGTTAACCCAGGCATTATTAAGGCTGCTGAGGATTATTTCAATATTTTGGGTGCTAATACAATTACCAAGTATGATATTCCTGCAGAACATTCTTATGTTACTTTAAAGAAGGCCAAGAAATGTCCTTACTTAGGAGAACCTTTCTTTTGCAATTGCAAGGACTACGACACAGCTAGACATACTCTTGAAAATGCTTATGGCCCAATTAATGATGCCGTACCTGCAATTGATGCTAATCTTAAAAGATTCTCTCAAACTTATTATACTGAAGAAGGTTTTTCTATGGGCAAAGAAGGTTATTACTATGTCCCCACAAGTTGCCAAAATGGTGAGAAATGCAGGGTTCATATCAGTTTACATGGTTGCTTATAAACTTTAGCCGACATTGGTACCAAGTATATCACTATGACTGGTCTCAATGATTATGCAGAAGCTAATAATATTATTGTCTTATATCCTTAAGTTAAGAAATCTCTTATTCTTCCTCTTAATCCTTAGGGATGTTGGGATTGGTGGGGTTATACCGATAAAGTTCCTTCCAGTTTAAAGTATGTTACCAAAGAAGGAAAACAAATGAACGCTATCTACAGAATGTTATTGGATCTCGTTTCCACTACCACTAAAGCTGAATAAATCTGAATATAACAAAATTAAGAGCAAATATAAAGACGTCATTTAAAACAACACACCAAGTCTCAATAAGAATGAATGAATGAACGAACAAGATTTAAATAATTATTTCTATCTTTGGCCATAAGCTTAATAAAATTTTCATGTCTTATTTGTTATAAATGAACCTTTTTGTTTTCATATATTAATTTTTTAAAAATTTTATATAGATATATAATATAATATATAAAAATATCATTCAGTATATAAAAGAATATTATTAAAATACCACATCACCTTTATTAATAAAAGATTTCCTTTACTATCTACAATACAATAGTAGTTATAAATTGTTTACAGTCAAATAGGAAAGTTTTAATTCATAAAATAAATAGAAGTGATATCTTTCAAACTTTATCCAATCTAAAAAAATTTATAAATAGGAAGAAAATTATTAAGAGGTTTCTCATTTTGATGTAACTACCAATGTTTTTTTATTTAGCTTGAGTAAATTTTTGTTTTTTTACTTTCTAAAAACAGTAAGTAGCATTTAGATTATCTTTTTAATATTCTAATTATGATGCGATAGGAATTTCTATTAAAATCATTATCTTATATTTAGTTGGATAAACTAGAACTTTTATGAAGATCTTTTTATAACTCTAAACAATAAAGATCAAGTAAACAAACTTCATAGTTAGAAATTGAAAATGAAGTTGATATTATCTTTTTCTAATCAAATTTCTACTTTTAACAACATTAAAATTAGTAAGTTTATTATACTTATTAAGCAAGAGTTAATTTCTATTAATTATTTTAACCAGCTTTCTTATACTGTTATTAATGTTATTAATCTTAAAAAACTTTTAAGAAATGAAATATTTGAAAGATAATCAAAAAGTAAATAGTAAATAAAAGAGAGAAGCTAAAAATAATTTAAATATCATAATAAATCATCCACTGATTGATATTCATTCAATTATTCTGATAAAGTCACTATTTATTAATTCAATATCATCTTTATGAAAGCAAAGATCTACAAGATTCTTTTATAAAAGATAATATTAAATCTGAAAGTTAAAATGCTAAGCGATTTATTTAAAAAAAAGAAAATTAAAGGATCATTATTAATATTCCTTGTAATATAAAAATAGATTTAATAAGAAACTTTCGCTTTTGAAAAAGAAAATAAATCAAGTATTTATTGTAGAAGATTTAAAAAATAAATTGCTGATATTAAGAATTCTTTATTAGATTATAAAAAGATAATTTTATTCCATTAAATCCTGATAAATAAAATCTATAACCTTTTCTAAAAGGCAATTAATTTTTAATTTTGATATAAAATCCACTAATTTATTGGATATATTAGAATTATTCATAAGGAATTTTATAATAATTCCTATTTTTTTACTTAGATACATACTTTGAAATGTTACAAAAGAGTTTTGAATTATTTGGTATTAAATAAAGTTGATATATAGATTGATGAATTTGAAACCAACAAATGATTTTTCAAAGGAATTAGGAATTATTTATCTTTATTGAAATAAAGTAAATTAATTACTATTTTGAAACAATTTTAAATAACATTTTTTTTATATTATTCAATTTATATTTGTAAGAGAAGATTAATTGTTAGAATCTACAAAAAAAGATTAATGCATTACAGATTTAAATTGCTTTTTAGATCTTTTTGAAGGGTCTGAAGCAAAGATAGTATTTTTTTCTAATTCCTAATCAGATGGTAGTGCATTACTACTTTTAATTTATTTTCTTACTTTAATGGGGGATATATCTAAGAATGAAATCTATTGAGATTGAAATTTATCCGTTTTACTATTAGGAGGGGCAAGATATTAATTGTGAGTGTATTTTCCAATATTAAAGCTGTTTTACATCTTATATTTGGGCTGATAAGAGTTCATATTGCATTTAAACTCTAGTTATTGAGCAAATTATTTTTCTTGTTAACTAAATATATTATTATTTTGGTTATGGATCTCTTAGTTATGTTAATTATTATTATATGGGATAAGAAAGTTATTGGATAATTAATTGATTTTATTATCATCATCATTAAATACTTTCATTTAATAAGAAGATTTTCTTTAGTTTAGCTCAAATATCTTAGTAGAATTACAACTAGATAAATTTAAAGGATTGGATGAATTATTTTATTTTATGTTATTTGCTGTTATTTTATTTTCTATTAAAGAAGAATTCCTCTATAATAAATTCTTATTGAGATTTCTCTAATCTTAAGATTATTTATAAATACTAATTGATTTTGCTCTAGTTTTAATAAAAGGGGATTGACATTAAAATTAATAATAAACAATCCCATTTTAATTCTTTTAATGCTAAGGAGAGGGAGAGTTGTTTGTAGTTTAAGAATGGCCTTTGCCTTGCTAAAATTATTTAATATTTTAACTATTTTAATTTATATTATGATTAATATGAATATCTTCTGGAAGAGAATTAAATGAAGAAGGGTTTGTGGTTAATATAGTTTTAGATTAACAATTCTTCTTTTTCAAAATATTCATCTCTAGAATCTTTAGATAAGATAAATTATTCACATTCTTATGTTTTAATCTATTTAATGATTATTATTTTTATTTTACTATCTATTAAAAATTTTGATTATTTTTTTCTTGTTCTTTCTTCTTCTAAATTTATGATTACGAATCGAGGAAATTAGTTAATCTGGATTTTAACATTTTACTGAAAATTATTGACTACTATAAAGGATTATCTTTGTTGTTTATATTAGATGCTGCAGTTGTTATAGTTTAAATGTCTGTTTTGCAAATGTTTTGCTACACTTATTATTAAGAATTGTTTAAACCTATCTGAGGTTATCCACTGCTTTTTTATAGGTTCTTTTATTTTTATGTTTTAAACTGTTGTTGAGTTTAAGAGAAAGACTAATTTTTATGAAAAAATTAATGTGGGTTCATTATATCTTTTAATTTATTATTTTATTTCATCTTTTCATGCATTTTCTTTTCTAAACTCTTAGAAGGTGATTGAGGAGCAGTGAGTGGCTATTAGATTAATAATTATTATTATTGAATTTTATCATTTTCAATTACCAACTTTTAGTTATCCTCATTAATGTGATTTATGTTTAGAAGTTAATTAGAAATATAATCAGAGAATTATTGGTTGCTTAGTTAATTGATATTATTAAATCCTAATAATTTACTATTTGTCATTGTTTGAGTTTCAGTATTAGAAATTAAATTTAAATTAATATTTATTTATTAATTCTTTGAAGTAATAGGACTCATACAAACAGTAGTATTCTATGTCTTGCATAAAGTTGAATTTAGAATTGATTTTGCTCTTTTACTTTTATAATTAGGCGTATAGTTTGATAATATTGGAGTTATTCCTTCTTTAACAAATCTATGAGATCTTAATAAATTTATGTTTTTCTTCCTAGTACTATTATTAGTATTTGTTATTTCGCTATCAATGCAATCTTAAAAAGAAGATATCAAAAGAGTATTCTAAGCTGCATTCTTTTATTAATCTAAGAAGAAAAATATTTTTATTTAAAATTATTAAATAACTAAAAGCTAAATGGTTAAAGATTGTAGAATATCAAGAATATGATGGTATTATTATTACTTAGAGGTGTTTTTAATAATTAATCTTAAGATTGATAAGAATTCATTTCATTTAAGGACTATGGTGTATTCAAAGAAGTATATTTTTTTAATTTCCTGAATGGCGATTGCTATTTATTTTACTCAAACTAAAATAGCTCTTAAATTCTTCTATTGATTCTCTCCATTCGATTTTACCCGTGATCAATTATACATTATATAATCCTTTTGTCTATAAGTTCTTTTATTGTAGACATTTTAATTTTATAAATCACTCCTTTACTTTCCTTGCTTACTACTGTTATGTTACTTATAGAACTTTACAGTTCTTCATTTCCAAAAATTTCACCTTTTTTAATAATGAATATAATTGAAATAGTTACTATTAATAGATGATAGCTATTTAAATAATAAATTTACCTTCTCCTACTTAGAATAATTTAAACTCCTGCATATACTAAGTTAACTTATTAGTTTTTAGTAATTTATCTCCATTTATTACTTATTACTTTATTTAATTATTTAGAAAGTTTGTCTGTATAGTAGATGTATCACTTTCTTCAATAGTTTGTTATAACTCTTTGGAGGGAGATTCTTCAATAATAGATGGATTTATCTAATGTCTTAATTCAAATGAGCCTTTCTTAATAAGGTAAATCACTTAATTGCTTTTATCACCTTGCTTATGAATAATTTAATCTTTATTCACTTTAATTCTTTCAATATAATAGCTAATTGATTCAATATCTTACTCAATTAATTAATTCAGCCCCAGTCTTCTCAAAAAATCTCTAACCTTCTCCTTTTATTTTATCTCTTCCTTATAAATACTAAAGTAAAGAGGTATTTTTATCTTGAAAAAATAGCATTCTGAGTTAGTTAGAATAGAGTAATTTCTAAGTTCTTCTCCAGTGTATTCTCCAATTAGACTTCCTTTATTAAAATTATAAATTTCTTATAAGTTTAGAAAAGAAGAATCATTTAATATTTGAGGAATTTCTTTTATCAATTTATTAATCTATTAGATTACATTATTTTGATAAATAATTCATTTCTTTTGTTATTATTAAATCAAAGAATTTTCAATAATGTGAAAAATTTAATGTGAACTTTGTAGTCATATAATCAGAAAATTGAATTTATTTAGATTCTTTATGTAAATGAGTTTCAACACCACAAATTTCACTGCTTTTTCGGATACTGCTTAATTGAATCAGCGAGTAAATGAACAATTTACTTTATCTTAATTAATAAATAACCATATAATTTAAAAAAGTAATAGGTTCAAAATCTAAAAAAAGAATAAAAATTATAATCTTTGATAAAGGTGAAAAGAAAAGTGTAAATTGAAAATAGCTTTATTTTGATCATTAATCAATTAGTAATCAAGAAATAGTTTGATATGTGTAATTAGAAAGTAGGTTTATTAAACTAAAAAGAATCTACCAGAAGTTAATTACCCTACATCTTTAAACACACAGATATCAGGGAAGGTATGTTCAAAGTAATATGTCTGATTATTACAGTATTCAAAAGAAGATTAATGCAGGATTTACTTAATCCTTCTAGCCATTTCGAATCTAGAATCCTTTTCTAATTCAAGGTTAAGATCATTTATCTTTTAAAGGTATAAATCAATGTTTAGATGATCTATCTAATCAGTTTATTGCTTCTACTTAAGAAGCTATTAATAATGTTAGATTTGTATTAAAATATCTTTTTCCATTTCAATTTCCTTTTCTTCTTTGCTTATTAATTGGCTTACAGAGCCATCTATTAATAAATAGATATAATCGCAGGACTCGTAAGAATGAAACACAAATTCATTCTTCTTGAAATACTAAAATTCTATCTCATTAATGCATTTTTATATATTTTCTTATCTTCTTTCCTTTTTCCAATTCAGATTGAATTACTTTAATTGCTTTAGCCATACCATTACCTAGTTTTTATCATTTTAATCCCACTCGATTGGTCTTTTCTCAATTAGTTTTAATAAGTTTTGCATATCTAAGCCACTATAGTTTATCTGCTTATATTTTGTATTCATTACCTATTAATAAAATATAAATTGAATTAAATTATTACTATCCTATCCTTTCTTCACTGTGACCACAAAAAAATTTACTTAATAAGATCCTTTACTTATTTCTAATAAGCTGGAAAATCTTACTGAAAATTTAAGTAATCAATCTTATTTTAAATATCGAAATGATGATCTTAAACATAAAACATAATATTTTATTTTGTACTTAAGGTGAGCTTAATAATATTTAATTCAACTTCTATTATTCTTAAATTCCAATGAGATTTTAATAACAGAAAAAATGAAATAAACAAATTTTTATTATAATTTAAAGTAAATTTTAGAAATATAAAATAAAAGAACTTAAATAAAAAGTAAGGTGATTAATATATATTAATAATGTAACAAATGCTAAAATTAGCATAAATAAGATTTAAATGAAGGGGCTAAACATTTAAATTTATCTACAAACGATGTTTAAAAGCAAGAAAGCACTTCATTACATTCTAACACAACACTTCTAAAAGATCTTGAGAATCTCACATCTAACTAAAATTCTCTACTTAGAGTGGGTATTAAATAGATTTGTTATCATTTAACATAAGTAGAATATTTTTTGGAATTTTTGATGGGCTATAATTTTAAAATTGAACTATTGGATATGCATTAGATGGGATGTATGATGGGTAGATATTTGAGTTAAAGTAATTTTATTTTACTTAGCTTTAAAGAAGGTTTGGGAAATCAAAGTTTTGAAGTTTAGATTTCCTATTTTAATCCATAATTTAAAATTAGTAGTTTTAAATATATTTACGACCTTTTGGGGCACTAATTGTTATTGATTCATTTTGATTATTACAATTGAAATCTTGTATTCTTTAGGCCATAGAAGAAGAGACAGACCTCTAATTTCTCATTTCTTTTTATTTTTCAGGAGATAACTGTGTTTTATTTAAAACATCATTTGGCTTGCTTGAGCTTGTTCTCAAATAATTTGATTATTTGACTCCTCTGTAAATAGATTTTGATTGAATTTCTTATCTTATCTTCTTTTTAATCATAACTGGGTTTAATGAAGGTCTAAGATCTGAGTTAACACACATATCATTAAATTATTCTTATGAAAAAATTGAAAAATGATTCTTTTGTTATGATTTTACTCTTAGTTATTAAGATATTGTTTTTTAATTTATTATTGTAGGAGATATTGGGAATTCTGAAATTTCTTTAATACTGTTAGAAGAATATAAAGGTTACGTAGCTTTAATAGGAGATATATTTAACTATCTATCTGGAGTTATCCTACTATTTATCAAAGGAGAAAATCTTTGTTCCTTAACTTAAATTTATCTACCCACTTTAAGAGGAGAAAAAGTATCTTCATTACTATGTATTCTAACTTAGACAATGGATGATTATTATTAATCGTTTAGTTTATTGTTTTCGTTAGTACTTTTCTCATCATTATCTTTTTTTTAAGGTGAGAGAGATAGTCTTAGTGACTTATCTATTACTCCATTCTTGCTAGAGTTTTACTAGTAAAATGTTCTTGATTTGCTAAATTTTTATTATGAATTATATTTATTTTCTTTTAAATAAGGTTGGGTACTAGTATGTTAAGATATTTCTCTACGAATGCTCTCTCTCTTCTAGCCTTTTACACGCATAAAAATATCATACTTTGGTTTTTGTTACTTGTATTTTGAAATATCATCAATAGAGTCATTTAAATAATCTAAAGCACTATTATTATTCATTGAAATTATATTATTGCAACTTAAGTTTTAGATTTAAGATGCATCTAATAAATTTAGAGTTGAATTATTCAATTCATTATTTCTTAATAATCTTTTTGGAGAAATAGAAGTTAAACTTCTTTCCAAATTCCTTCTGTCATTTAATTTTTTTTGGTTGAAAATACTATTAATTTAAACTTTTTCAGCAGTAATTATTTCATTTTTTTAATTCAATTGCTATTCAATTTTTTATTAAATTCTATTATACCTTAATTATCCTAATTATTTTATTCTTTTAGCACACTCAAAATCTTCTATTTAAGATAATATAGCTAAACGAAAACGAAAAATACTACCCTTAGCCGATGAGCAAATTACACTAAAAGACTTTATTTCTTTATTAATATCTTCAATTCCAAATATCTCACCTTTATTTTAAAATTAATTCAACATTATTATTTTAATTTATTCTATTAGCCAAATTAATTTTTTATCATAAATTAATTTTTTATCAGAAATTAATTTTTTATCTGAAATTAAGGTTTGAAAAAAGAATTAAATACCTTCTGTTAATGATAAAAGGCGAATTTCTTATTACTTATTATATTTAAAGAGCTATTCTTCTATCAAATTATTCTACACATTTTTAATGACAGATTATGATGATTAGAAACTATATCTAATTTCAAAAGTTCCAGTGGAAACAAAGTATATAAATCCATCAATTTTCTAATTTTAGCTAAATACTACTTGGTTTTTAATTAATTATACTTCTTCAACATAGCTATTCAAGAGATCAATTTTTTTATTATGTAAGTGAGAAAATATTTTTGTTAAAAATTGTTTTGAGATACTTTAATTTATAATTTCGTTTTCATATATTCTTAAGAAATCTTCTCTTTTTAGACGAGCAAAGTGTGTATCTTCTGTGATTAAAATTGATCCATTTCTTTTAGGTAAACTGCTAAATGCTGATTCTCCAAAATATTCACCTATTTTATTTATGATTAAAATTGTTTAATTATGATAATAATAATGACAATTTATTTAAAAGAAATATTTTTTGTTGAGTTATTTAATAAATTAAATTTTTATAGTGCTAAGAATTTACTCTTTAACTTAACTCGTAGAGCAAGGAAATAGTAATTGAAGCTTATATTATGTTTTAACTTTGTAGGTATAAGTAAGAATTGTTATTGATATTATCATTAAATAATCAGTATAAATTAAAAGTTGTGTTGAGAAGAAATAGGATAAGAGTGTATTAGAAAATTAAATAAAAGTCTTTCTCAACCAAAAATACAAGAAAATAAGTAAGCAAATAGTCTTTACCTGAAGATAAGGTCAGTATTACTTTATATTTACTGATTTCTTTATTACTCTGAGATAGGTAAATGTCTTGTATTGCTTTACTCTATTCTTTTAAGAAGGTGTAGAAGTATTCTGATCTAAATTCTTCTAACTTTTTTTAAAGTTAAATCAACTTTTATTGATATATACCTGCCGTATACTCATCATCATTTTTTAAATGCTCCTTAATTACAGCTTAGATATCTTGTATCTCTTTCAAACAAGCTTCTTCTAGCCTGATTTCGTTTTGCTTCTTGGGAATAAGAACAGAACACTTCCCTTTTAATATGATATAGAAATAATCACTTTTCTAATCATGATGAAAAAGAAATGTATTTTTAGAAGTAAAGTGATAGTTAAGACACTATTTAATTTTGGAGTAGTATTTTCTTTGTAAAATTCGATCTTCTCCTTTCTTAAAAAATGTGACAGATCTTATCAATTCATTCAATTCTTATTCTCCTCCCTTTAAATAGCTAGATAACTCAGATGGATCTTAATTTATGTAACTCTTCTTGTGGATAGTATTTCCATTAGAGAAGTAGCAAGAGTCATTTTAAATAGTTTCTTGTTTCATTTTAATTAATAGTTTTCTTTAGTTATTAAAAGAGTTATCTTCAAAATCATCAAGAAGAATTTGCTTCAATATTAAATAAATAATTACATGGATATCTTTTGATCCTACTAATTCTTATTGCTCTATTATATTTTCTTTAAGGACAAAACAAATATTAGTGGATTTTATTAGTTTCGATTATAATCCCCTCTTTAAGTGGTAAGAAATACATATCTTCAAAATCTGAATAGTATTTACTTTTTTATCAGTTATTTTTAAAACAAGAGACCATTTCCATAAGTTTGTGGTTTGTTCTGATTTTTACTCTTTAAAATTGATGTATAGTATTCTCAAATGTTTAATCTAAATAATTTGTATATGAAAATTAAACAAAAATCTATTTTTATTATTCCCTCTTAACAAACACTTTCAATATTTTATATACATTTAATTTAATGCACTGATTAAATTCCTATAAATATCTCCCTCTCTCTATTATTGTTGTGGTATTGATTTAATAAAATCTAAATCTTCCAATTCATTTTTAGTACTAGAAAAATATTATGGGTTTATTAATATTTAGATTAATTAATTTCCATTCATTTAAATAATATTTCTAAATAGTATTAATATATTTGCTTTAAGCCCATTTTAGAGGAATTATTTAAAATTTTGATAGAGGAATTATGAATCATATATTTACTAATCTATAGATTGCTTTTATCATTTTAGAGAACTTAAAAGATTCTTTTGTTTGATTAATTGCTTTAAAAGTTATATTATTTAAAAATTTTTAAATAAATGAAATTTAATTTTCGCTTTAACAAATAAATATCTTAGATTATTTGTTAATATCTTATTTTTAGAAACATTTACTTTAATTTCTAAAATAGTTTTCAGGTATTCACTTAAACTTTCCAAAATTTCAATTTCATCTTATTTAGGGCATTATTAACCATCTTAGATTAGTTATAATCAATTTTAAAGTAATAATTAAGGTATAAATTATAAAAAGATCTTCTTAAATTTATTTTAAATTCATAATCGTATTCATATATGATTTATGGAATATTTAGTACAATAGATGTTGTAATATCTTTTATATAATATAATCATGTATTTCTACTTTTATATTTTAAGGGTTTTGGGCAATATTTAAGAAATTAAATTATTTCATATTTTAAGTGTTGAGAGGCAATAAATTAATTATTGTTAAACAAAATTGAATTAAAATGATAAAAATTATACATCTTCAAAAAACTTAAAATTTAATGATTAATTAATCATTATTTTAGGAAATTTAAAAACAATACTTTGAAGAGTGTTTATTTTTATAAAACAAATTGTATTATTAATCAAGAACATAGAAAAATCTAATGAATAAATGGAAAATTTAAAAAGAAAGTAATTTAAATGAGTATCAATTGGAAAGAATTAAAAAAATAAATAAATGAATGATAATCTAATGAATTTGAAATTTTATCAATGAGTATCTTTTGGACAGTTTTGGAGGGAAAATTTCTATGCTTGATCAAAAAATGCGGATTAGCTCAGAAAAGAATAATAAAGAAGAAAATAAGTTAAGAATGGATATAGTATTACTACTAATTTTTGTTTAGATAAATATAAGGACAAAGATTATAAATAAATATAAATTGTTTGATAATTAAAAATTAATAGGCTAATAGGATTTTAGGTTGACAATTATTCATATTGTAAATATTAAAATATCAAAATTAATAGAAATAAATATTAGATAAAAAAACTGATCTTTCTCATAAATGAGCGATTCATTATAAAATGGTAGTAAAAAAACTGCCAAAATTAACGAAAAGTAAAATAGAAAAACTAACTCTGATAAAAATAAGAAACTAAATAAAAAAAGGGTAGCTTAATCTGAAGAAGAGGAGGAGGAAGAGGAAGAATTCTACACAGTAGAAAAGATTTTAGATCATAAAAAATAGAAAAATAAAGAATTCTACTTAGTTAAATGGGAAGGTTATACTGATCCTACTTGGGAACCAAAGTCTAACCTCAAAAATGTCAAGAATCTTATAGATGAGTTTTGGAAAATTTAGAAGGAAAAAAATAAAAAGATAAATAATATAAATAATTAAGAAAGTTCGAGCTCAGTATAGGAAACGAATGATACAAAAAAGTAATCTCTGAATGGATCATAATTATCTGATAAATAGAAAAGATCTAACTCTTCAAACGAAAGTGAAAAATCTTTAAAGGAAGTGCTTTAACAAAAGAAAGAATCCGAAGATCATAACATATCTATATCCTCTACGAAAGGAAAGAGAGAAGAAGAAGAGCAGGAAGAAGAAGGAGAAGACAAACAATTGTAAATTGAGAATAAAGGAGCATTATTATAAATAAAGGAAGAGGATATGGAAGAAGAAAAGGTAATATCTGAAGTGAAAGTACCTATTGCTCCATAAAATGAATTAATACAGGATACTAAAGAATAAACAGTTGAAAAATCTTAAGAATAAATAATTAAAGAAAATTATAATACATAGTTGGATCTTGATGCCAAATAATAAGAGTTAAATAATAAAAATAAAATTAATAGAAAGAGAAAGGTTTATGATGATGTTGATGAAGAAATTTATAATAATGATGATGAAGATAAGGAGGGTTTAGAGGAAAAGCAAGTAGATCACACATATTATTTTTTAAAATTAATTAAATATTTTTATTTACATTTTTTCTATTTAAGTAGGAAAATAAATTAAAGAGTGATAATACTCCTCATGAGATGATAGAAGTTGCTGGTAATATTGAAGAGCATATCCCACTAGAAATCTCCAAAGCTATATATAAATTATCTAAATTTCATTATTAAGTAATTTGGAAATAATAAAGGGGAGTCAAAGTTAATTCTAGTCAAATTCCTTCAGAAATTTTATAAAATAGATATGCAGATTTAATAATCCGCTTCTATGAATAGAAAGCTTTTATAAGAAAATGAAAATTTAAGCTCTATGAATTTATTGTTATTTTATTTATCTTATACATTTTAATAACATCTTTATTAAAGAAATATCCCTTATTTTTAAATTATTTTAAAATAATAAAAATGTTATAAAAATTAATAAATTAACTAAATTACTAACTAACTAACTAAATAAATAAATAATTAATAATACATAATTCAAACTTAATGAGAAATACAAGATAAATTTTTCTTCAAATTTGAAATTGTTCTTTGCCTTCTTAAAATTAACACTCCCCTAGTTTTCCTTTATAACTGTTTTTGCTGTTTAGACATTTTATTTTAGTAAATTTAATATTGTGCAAGCACTTATCTAGGGTTATTATTAGGGTAATAATTTTGAAATTAGCTTATTATATCCATATCTTTTAAGAAGATGTCCTCTGTATAATCATCGAAAATTGGTTAAATTTATTATCTTGTATGTGATAAGGATTAAGAAAAATGGTTAGATTTAGAAGCATTGTTTTTACTTCCTACTAAAATAGTTGCTTATTTGCCTTAATGTCTTCTATGAATTACCTCTTCATAGTTATTAAGTAATGACTATGATCCTAATAATTTATTTTCTAATGTATGTGAAAATTTAGAGTTTATAAATTTGTTGACAAAACTTTATTTTTTTTAAGCCCTTCTTATATCCTTATTTAAATACTATAATATGAGATCATATAAACCATAACTTAAATTTCTTGCTATAATCTCATTATTTTTTGAATGGTTTTAAACATTCTATAAACTATTTGAGTAAAGAATATCTTAATCTATAGAGCATCTTTTATTAGCATTTTTAATGTGCAATACTTTTTAACTAGGAAGAGCATAATCTGAGCCTTCATTTTATTCGTATTCAAATTAAGAAGGTATTCCCTTAATGGAATCAATTATTTATTTTTCTTTGATATCATCATCAAGTTAATGAGTTTTATTAGTACTTATACCTCTGTCTTGAGTTTGTAAACTATATAAAAACATATCCTATTTTGTAAATTTTTTTAAGATAATTTAAATTTTTAGTTATTTTTTAAGTGATATCACAATTAAGAAGGTATATTTATATTAATAGTAATATTTATTTATAAAGTTTTAGTTTGAAAAATTGAGAGTATTTATGAATGTTTATAACAATTTAAAGTTGAAAAATATATTTATTAAAATTTTAAATTACTTTTTTAGAATCAGATTAGAGAATTATTTCATCTTACTTTATATCTTTAGATGATTCTGAATTTTTATAGCCTATATTTTTAAATATTTTTGGTAATTATCATAAAACTTAACTGATAATAATTACTTACTTTCTATTTAGCTAATTTTAATTTTAGTTTTCATTAATTGTGGTATTGGCTATTTTGAAATGTATTCAGAACTTTAAATTTAATCACCAAATATATCATTATTTTCCATTTATTCACTTCCTTCCTCTATTACATCTTAAAATACATTAAAAAATCCATACTCAATAGCAAATTTATAAGCCGCTTCATGAACTATAAATTATTTATAAACAGAATTAAAATTTTTTCTATAGCAGCGAGTTTAATTCTTCAATCTTTCTTATTTTTAGTGGTTGTTTCCTAAACAAAGAAAGATAGGATCTTTATTAAAATGAGTTTAAGGACAGGCGAATGTATCATGGTTACACATTTAACAGCATTAACATGGGATTTTTAAGTCATTAAAGTTATTTTAAAGAAGAATAGTATCTTTTATTTCTATAAACTTCTCATATTCACTCTAATTTTCTCTTATTATAGAAACCAAATCTTTTCTACTTATTGTAATTATTGTAGTAAATTTTGTGCTAGAAGCTTTTGTAATTATTTCTTGTCCAGTAAAGAACCCATGTTAGCCAAAGCAATCATACTTCTTCAAATTTAAAGAATATTTTTACTATTCTTCTTCAAAATAATTTTATTTTGCTTTAATTTATTTAATCCTAAAAAAATGTTAATATATTGAGTAAATCCATATTAAATTGCATCTAAATCCATCCAATATTAAAATATAATTTAATCATTAAAATCATAAATACCTTAATTAACTTAAATTAGATTATATAATTAATAAAAGGATTTAATGTAAAAATTAAATGTTGAAATAAAATATTTGCAAAAATAAATAATTTTTTAATTTGGTAAAAAAATAAATTATGGAGCATAATTAAATAAATAATATTAATAAATTATTACTTTGGAAAATAATCTGAAGAAATAGTAGGAGTAGTTTCTTTAATAATTTTTTTTTCGTCAAGATCAAATAGATTCTCAATATTTACTATTTATTTTATGATAAATATAAAAATAATCAATGAATAGTAGAATATAAAATGTAACCTTATCCTTTTTCAATCAAGTATAAATTACAATCTTTTTCTTGGTTATTTATAGAATCAAAAATAACTTAATTGGGTGAGTATAATCTTTCTTACATAATCATGCAAATTTTTAAGATAGTTTACTAAGAAAAAATATTAGAAAAAAGTGGGAACTGTTTTAATATTTTATTATTAGCTGCAATATGGAGTTCTTTAGACATATACTCATTGAGTTTCTAAAGAGAATTTCTCTCTTCTAAATAATTGACTCTTCTTTTTTGATCATAGTACTTCTTTAAATGTATGTTTACTCTTCTTACTAAACTTCTAAAATTTAAAATAAATATGCTTTATTGAAGTTATTTAATTCTTAAAACTTACATGTCTATCTATTTTCTTTTCATATATTGATTAAGAACATTCAAATCTTGCTTATATTATTTTTATTCCTTATCAATTTCACTCAATATAGAGCCTATAGACGAAACAATATAGCCAAATCCAATACATGAAACAATCATACATAAACAAGTAAATGCTATCTCTAATTTAGAAGTAGGTTGAATATTAAAATTACTATACATGATATTTAATGCCCAGTTCAAAGATGATAAGTAATGTTCAAACCAATCTTTATTGTTTAGATAACTTTAATAAATTAATGTCCAGCTTGTTTATTCATTGTAGAAGTAAATATTAAAAGCATTAACACACGAATAAGAGCAAGCTATCAGATGAGAGAACAGTAAAAGGGAAGATATAAGTTTTAGAAGAAAAAGTACTGTGTGATTTTCTAACTTTTATAATATAAAGAATTCAATATATGATAAATTGATATTGATTCCTTTGATTTTGAGTATTAAGGGAATTTTAAACAAGAGGTGAAGAATTTCGTTTTAAGGCTTAAAATTTTCAAAAATAAGTGGTAATATCTCAAAGAAAAAATATTCTTTTAAATAAATTTTCATAATGATTCTCCTGTCTTTAGTAAATTGGTTTTTGTGGTACATAGCAGTGTTCATTTAGACAAGCATCTCTATCACCCAAACAATTTCTGCTAAAGTGTGCAAGTAACTATCATATTTGCCCAAATCAGCTAAAAAGAAGATCTTGAGAGTAATCATGAATATATAGAAACAACTGAAGGTTACAGTAATTATATTAAATATTATTTTTAGTGTATTCTCTGGGTTGAAAATAGGAATTTTAGATAGATAAAGCTTTTATCCTATCTTTTTTATCATGTTTAAAATCTATACTATTAAATAAAGAAAATATCCTTCATTTGCAGTTCTTCCTTAATTATCAGCCTTATCTCCTATTATTCTTCTCATATCTTTAGTTAATTTCTATGTCTTTCCGCTCAAAGTTTTATTAAAGAAGAATTTTTTAATTCGAGGGAGGATATAACTTTTTATATTTAGAAAAATTTTTTAATATTAAAGTTAGTAAAAATGAAGTAAATTTTTAATTTTTCGATTTTTAATTTTATTATACCTCCTAAATTTAAAGTTATTAAATCCAATATTATTTTTTTAATGAAGTTTACTTATATGTTCTAAAGAAATTATTGTTATCTTTGAGCTCCTTCAAGAATTATTCTTATTTTTTACTTAATTAGATTAAAAATCAAGATTAATAGAAGTAATTAATAAGAATGAAATGTAAAAATTCTACTTAAATAAATTCAAAAAGGAAAGTTTCTGTTTTAATAAATTATTGATTTGAGAAAATTTTAATAATATTTTAAATGCTATTAATTTACCTCATTTAATTAGTAAATTGTTTTTTTAGGATTTGATTTATTTTACGATTTTAATGCTGTTATATTGTTAAATAACTTTGCTGATTTATTCCTTTTGGTATTGGTTAAGTGATTTTATCTTCTTAGCTATCATCATCGCTGGATTAAGAAGATTAAGAAGCTTATGATAAACGCTTTATTTCTTTGTTATTGAGTAATGGTAAGTCTTTGCACTATTATTTTGATGATAAATTAGAAATCAATTAGTTTTTATTGATGTAATTCTCAATAGTTTCTTCATTTACAGGAATACTAAATATATTCCTTTGTTGCTTTGTTTAGTAGAGATTGTCTTCCTATTAAATTATTTAAATAACAAAGATAATTCTGATAGTATGTAGTAATAATATAAATATCTAAAGATATATATTGAAATTTGATTTTATCATGTTAAATTACTTGAAATTCGCTTATATTAATATCAGTGTCATGCTTTTAGTTGATTGTTTTAAACTAGGCTACTTCTTCTTATTCTAAATACTATCTTTGCTACTTAAAGATCATGCAATTGTTCTACATGTCTTCAATAATACTTGATTCATTTCTATCTTTAGTTTAATCTACAAGGATTCGCTTAGTAGAATTTAGAGGTGTGTTGAATTCATTTTATTACATTATTTAAATTATATATTTTATTTCTATTCTTCTCACAAGTTTAAACAGTAATTTAAGCTCTTTTTTATATATTATATTTTTTCCTACTATTCTTGATTGCCTTTGTAGATTATTAATATATCTTTAAAATTCAAGAACTGTTAAAGAAAGCTAAGTTTATTTATTAGTTAATAAAAAGTATGATAAAGAATAAATCCACAAAACTTTTGTTCAATAATAGTACTTATGTAAAACGTTATTCTACTAATGAAAAAGATAATAGAAATGTTAAAAATACTATCCTAAAGACTCGTTTCATGATTAACAATAAATATTATGTTACTTATAGGAAGTGATTTTTTTAAAGCCACTCAATTTTTATAAACTTAAAAGAGCCTAAGAATTCATAATATGGATTACTTATAAAAGGGTTTGGATGGGCATGTTAAATTGATTAAATATAGTCAGTTTTTTAAGATGTTAGATGAATTGAAATAAAAGTTAATTATTTTAAAAGATGGAAGGAACATTTTTGTAAAAATATTGTAAATATAGAGATAATAATACAATCAAATAATTATTTTATATATTTTATATTTATCTTTAATTAATTTAATAGAAAATTTTATTATAAAATGGCCAGTGGACACTTCTTTCAAGCAAATAATATTTTGTAAGACTTATTATCCTTGTTTCTAGTGTTTTGCGTTATTGTTCTTTTTATTTAGTTGTTAAATCTAGATTTCTTTACTTTTTTCTTCTATTTCTATTTTATTTGGTAGGTATTGAATTTTTTTAATATTTCTGCCGAGTTTTGGTGAGCAAAGTAATATTCGTAACTCTACATCCTATCTAAATCCCAAATAAAAATATTATCATAGTTAACAACATTAGATTAGGCTTTACTCTTCATTGAGTATTCTTTAAAATAATCGTTTTATGGAGGCAATCTATCTTTTCTACTAGTTACATAGGTGGTACTTCTAAAAGTATGCCTCATCATTGATTTTCTAGAAATTGAATGAGAGTATTCATCAAATTAGCTTTATTTATTAGACTATCCTATTTTTTCAATAGGGTTTCTCAGATTACTTGGAACTTAACCTAGCTTAGTAGAAATCTCTAAATTACTTCCCACATTTGTAGATTATTTTCTCTTTTAGCTACCTCTCGAATTAATAGATGTTAACAAGTCCTGCATTCCATTTAATAACTATTTTAAAAGATATTCTTATTTTCCCTAACTTAAAGTTTAAACTTGAGTTCTCTAAAATAGTGTTCCATCTATAGAACCGCGCTTCATTGCTTATGTAATACTGGTTTAATGATTTATCCTCTCTCTCTCCTATGGTTAATTCTCCATATTCATCATAATAGCATCTCTTTCAGACCCAGGAAATCTGTTATTATTAGGTTATTTCAGATCATAATAAATACTATCATCTTCTGAATGATTAGGAGGTTAAACAGATCCCATCAACCCATTTGCTTCAGCTACAAAACCAGGTCCTATATCCTTTTTTTTGTTTAGATAAATACTGTTTATAATTTATTAATACAGAAACTGTAGATTCTCACTATCAATTTAATAATTTGTTATTATTATAAAAAAGATAATTTTCAATTTGCAAACACTCCTTCGATTTTTTAATTTTTAAATTTTAAAACTGTTTAAAAAGAGGATTTACATTACTTTATTTGGTTATATAATTGGGTTTTTTTGGAGTAAATTATATATTATTATTTAAAAAAAATATTACAAATTTAGATTCAACTTTGACCAAATCTTATCTGTAATCTCTGTCATCAAATAAGCCATCATTTTACATTCTACTCTCTTCTTTATTTATATATGTCTTTTATTTTTATGTATCCCTTAAAGTTTCTACTCTATCTTCGTTTTCATTGTCAGAAAACTCCTGATCTGTCAGACTATGATTACTATATTAATCAGATGCAAAATCTATAGGTAAATTAAGCTTGACTTATAAAACTATTTCTCTTAATTTATAAATTTCAGGAACTGCATTATATTTTTATCTTACTCTCTAATAATGCTTCCTATCTTAAATCTAACTAAAGTTTATCTTTTAAACTACAAATAAAGGGTCTTTGTCAAAATATACTTTATTACATTAATCAGTATAATGAAATTTGCTGAGACAACTATGACATTAAGCTTTTAAATCACTGAAATCATTATTAAGTTTTATTTTATCAGCAAATTCTTTATATCTTTCAAAGTCTCTTTTTTCCTCTTAAAGAATTCTATCGACATCCTTTTTACTGACAATCATTACAGTTGAAAAATCTTGACTAATAGCTTTTTGCATTTATTCTCTACCAGTAAAGAAACCTCTTACTCCAAAAAAATCGCCTTTCTGTAGTTTTCTTCCTACAATTTTATCCTAACCTTCGTTTTCATCTTCTTCATCAACCTGATCATAATATTTTCTTAAAAAAATTATTTATTTTACTTTTTAGTAGTTTAAAAATTAAAATTAATTACTAATCATCTTCTAGAAAATAATATTTATTTTATTCTTTCTTTTCAACGTTCACATTTAAGTTAAACTGATCTTCAATAAGAACTATTTTATTAATAATAAGTTATATTTTTTCTATTAAAAGAATTTTAAATAATTTACTTGATCCGCTAACAATCAAATATAAAAAGTAATCATCTTTTTCTTCAATAGTTCTATCAAATATTATTTAACTCGGAGCATAAAGTTTTTCTTGCATTTTAGTACATATTTTAAAAAGTGTTTAATTAGTGAATAGATGAAAGAAAAAGGGATATCTTTTAATTATCTTATAATTAGATGAAATCAAGAGTTCTTTCATCATGTATTCGTTTAATTTCATTAATGTTTCATTTTCTTAAATATATCTAACTCTTCTTTATTGTTCATAGTATTTCTTAAGTTAAATATTAGCTCTTCTCATTAAACCTCTATTTATTATATATATTATTTAAATTAAAACAAAAAAAAATAGTAATTTAAATTTTTGAATTTTAAAATATATTATCAAGATAGTAAGTAGTATTTTTTGGAAGTTTAACAAATACCTTCTTTATTCATTTATATAATTAGATAGATATTTAAAAAAAATTTAAATTAATTTTATGAAAAAAATTTTAAATCCAAAAATAAATAGAGCCTAAAAGTTTAAGTTTTACTAATTAATGGGTGTATGTATCCATTTTATCTAAAATAACAATAAATGAGTTAGTAAGACAAAAGGAACTTACACATATACTTATTTCTATCTTAGAATTCAATTATTCATTATAAAAATAATCTATGATTATAAGATAGGATTTAGAAAAAATTTAAGTAAATATGTGTGAGGAAATAAAAGTAAAAGAAAAAGAAAATATAAAATAAAAATATATTTACATTTCAATTTTTTTTCTTTTCATGAATTAATTGAGGATGTTAAGGTCCTTTTTATATTCCTTCTATTCTTTATTGATTTCATTTAAGATACTTCCAATTGCTGAAATTAGGTAACCAAAGGCAACACAAGAGACAAGCATACAAATGCATGTGAAAGCTATTTCTAGGTTAGATGTTGGCTGCATATTTTATACATTCATCATAGTTGTAAATGCCCAATAGAGTGATTAGAGGTACTTAGTTGGCCAATCACTATACTATTCTTAGTATTTTGATTACCAGGGTGTAATAAACTCAAAAAAGTTAACTTCATATGATGTGATTAAGCTTTAAGCACATGCTAAAATATGGCCAAAGAGTAACATTTGCATAATCAACTTCAAAAGAAAGAAGAATGAGTGATTATCTAATATTTGTAAGATATAGAATTCCAGATTCTTTAATATAATGATTATACCCTTTATTTTGAGTAATAAGGGTAATAGGAATAAAATATTTAAAGTAAAATTGTCTGATTAACGGCCATCGAATATAAGAGGTAATACTTCGAATAAAAAATACTCTTTTAAATATATTTTGAAAATAACTTTTCTATCTTTTGTAAAGTGGTTATGATGATACATGGAAGTATTCATTTAAATCAGCATTTCAGAAACCCAAGCAGCTTCTGCTATATAATGAAAGTAATGATTATAGTGGCCATAGTCTGCATGAAAGAAAATTTATAAAGAACGCAAGAGTAAATAGAAGCAGTTATAAGTAACAATCAAGCAATTAAATATAATTTTAAGTTTATTTTCTGGGTTGAAAATAGGAATCTTATCTAATCTTAAAAACAAACAGAGCCTCTCAATAAAATAATAGATATTATAAAAAAAAGATTTTAAACAAGATCTCTTAACTCCTAGAGGTTAAAAATCTACAAGATCATTGATGGTATGACGAACTGCGTTTGTTAGATGCCTCATTCTTCCCAGCATTGTTTTTGTATAGAAAAACCTTTTCATTTTGGGTTAAATGATACCATAAAATCTAAAGATATTCCCTACGCCAGCTATAGCCTTCAAGAAATCTTAATTACTCTCGCTATATAGATTTTTTTAAAATATTAATTTAATTATTAAAGAAAATAATATGGTTAAAATTAAAATAATTATTATTGAATTTGCATCTTTGGTATTATTCAATAGCAGAGTATTAAAGACTGGAAATTAAAATTTAAATATGCATTATAATTAATAATAAAATGAGCCAAATTAAAATTTGATAGTGATTTTTTAAAAGTAGATTAACTTTCTATTAAAATAGGAAATAGATTTATTTTATTCTAATTTAGGTAGCATTCTTAGAAAATAATTCAACCCTTCATATTAATTAATTTTGTTAATTTTTATCGTTTAAAATACTTGTAAGAATGTTATTTTACTCTTTCTTTAATAAAATATGAATGGTACATTTCTTTCTTGGTTTAAGTAAAATTACATAATAATTCACAAAACTCAAATTCAGTATATTTTTAACTTTAATGAGTATTTTATTTATTAAAGCAATATGGGTAAAATCAATTTATATTTACTTTAATTTCTCTGTCATAAATGCTCCTTTTAGGGTTGTCTGCTTATCAGGTGACCTATCAAATTTACTCTTAAGGTGAGTTGGATTTGGAGAATTTATTACAGATGGATTATCAATATCAAATGAGAAATTTAACTTATCATCTCCATTACGCAAAATACTCTTCTATCGTTTGGTTTCAAACAACATTTTCTATGGGAAATTGTTCTAAATTTTGGAGTTATCAATTAAATTCTACTAATTATTCTAACTATCATATATTGAGGAGATATTGATTGCATGATTGACTAGCTATTTAATTAAAAATTATTAAAATAATCTCATTTATTTATGTTTATACCCTATGTTTAGCTTAATAATAATGTCCTTTGTATTAAAAATAGTGGTTAGAGAAACATAAGATTTTTGATTCAAAATAAATTTAGTAATATCATAATTATTACATGGTTATTGTTTTACTTCTCCTTCGATTTATTAGAAAGGATATCTAATTCGCTTTCACTAACATAACTTTCTTTCTTTAAATGGATGCTATGCAGAGCTTACACTTCTTCAGATGAAATATAATTCCTCTATTTCAGAAATAAATGATCGAATGGAGTGGAACAATTAAGCTAATCTTCTGTTTAATCTCTTTTAATTGTAAAATTTTTATTGATGCTTAACGTACTCCCTTCGCTTGGATTATAAAGCGGCTGATTCATACCAAGATTTTATAGATTTAGTTCCTAACTATTGGCGAGCTGCTAATTAATATACTTATTTGCTTTTCTTCTATAAAAATAACTATATAAATAAACAAATTATTATTATCAAAAAAATAAAGAAAATTTTCTAACACCTACTTTCATTCATTCATTCTTTAATTATTTGTATTGATCTTGATGTGTTCTTATATTAAGAAGTAAACAAAATACCTTTAAAATTAATCAATAGTAATAATTATATTTTTATCACCTTCAAACACAGATATAACAAATAAACTCCTTCTTAAATATTTTTTCTAAGTTAAATATTTATCAAGAGAACTCCAAAAATTTTCTAATATTTTACTTCCAATTTAAAAATGTAAAGATCTTCAAACGACCAATATAATTCTGTTATTATTTATTGGATATGTATTTACTGATTTATTTTACTTTACTCTCATAGAAATTGACGTCTAATAATTAATCTTATTTTTATAAATTTATCAATTTTTAGAAAAATGTTAGATTTATTCTTCTAATAATCCATATTAATGCTATTAAACTAACTAATAATTAAAAAAGGATTAAAAAGTAAGATTGTTTTTATTTACAGTAGATATTAATTTACAAACTAAAAATATTTTTCATTAATATTAAAAGAATCTGGCCACATTATTAAGAAAAGTGGAAGAAAGCAAATAATTAAGGAATAACAATGAAATAACTCTAAATTAAGAAAATAAATTAAATAAGAAACAAAATCTAAATATATTAACATCACTTCTGCTTTCTTATTAATTTATTTTTACATTTTAACAAAAAATAAAAGAATAAACACTTTATAAATAAGCCTTATATCCTACAGTTTATTAATTTATAATTTAGAGCATTTTTATTTATTACTAAATTTTAAAAAAAAATTTTAGGTTTTAATAACAAATAGAGTAAAAAGCTTTAACTAATGATAAAATACAATATTATTATATATTTAGAATTTTAACTAATATCAGGTCAAAATATAAATTTCATAATTGTATTTTGAATAATCAGGTCTTAAAAGTAGATTGTTATTGGTAATTTAAAAATAAAGAATATTTATTTTATTTTGTAAAATTTTTAGAATATAGTCTTTGTACATTTATAAATAGTATTAATGTTTCAACTATTCATTTTAAATTTGCTACTATCCTATTTGATATTCATAAATTAATTTTAAGTTATTGTAAGTTTCTTTTTTAGTATTTATTTTGCTTGAACTTATTTCTATCTTTTAAGTACATTATTGCTGTTATAATACCTAAAATAAAAATCAAAATTATGTAAAGTATCCATTTCCAATCCTAATTACCAATCTTAGTGCATATAGTATTACTAATTTTATAAGTGATTCTAAGTGTCTATTTGATTATTAAAATTCTTAATAATATTAGAAAGGGGTAGAATTAATGATATTGTCCTTGGGTTTAAGCCAAATTAAGTATCTTTAGATAAAAAAGTCTTCTGCTTTTGACTATACTCAGATGCTAATTACATTTAAGATTTAGACTTCTAATATAAATGACCAGTAGAGCTTTATTTGTCAATTGATAGATTGTTTTTTGGAGTATTAACTATTAAATTCTTTTTTATACCTTTTTTGTCTAGAGATTAAGCAATTTTATTTGATTCATCTACAGAATCAGGATCATTATTATTAAATGAAGTATTCCCTGAAATAAAATACTTTAAAAAACATTAAAATAAAAAATAATATTTCTCAAAATGATTTACATCTTAATTTTTAATTAAATGAGATAAATTTTTAGGTATATCACTAGGTGAAAATAATTCATCTTTATTTTTGAAATAATAAGATGCAGTTTGCTCTTTAATGTCATCTTTTAAATTTAATGATTAGAATGAATGATATGACTCTCTCCTTTAATCTTTCAGTATATCGTCATCTTGGTACTCTCTTTCTTCCTATTACTTAATACTTTATCTCATCATTGGGTCTAGTATAGAATTTTTCTTAACTGGTTATAAAATATCTTGAATAGAGCCACTGGAGCAGTTACTCTATTCCATAAATTTACAAAAACCATTATCAATTCTAAATTAATCCATCTTACTTTGAACAATATTGTTCATCCTTAATGAATTTAAATTAGACATTTTGCCTCCTCTAATAAAGTTACTATCACGCTCTTAGCTCAAACAAACGTTATATTTATAGATTATAAATGGATTTTATTTATCAAAATGCAAGTATATACAATTTCTTGCTTCATGGTCAAAAGAGTTACAGTGGTTGCATTTTATTCCAAGGCAAGAGAGATTCCTTTCATATTAAATTTAATCTCCAATTTATTTAAATATTTATAAATCTTTCTTTTATTTCTTTATTATTTACATTACAGCTTATCTACTGATCCTTAGTACAGAGGTAAATCCAATACTTTTAGCCTACTGTATTAATTCTCTTCCAGTAAAGAATCCTGATAAACCAAAACAATCATCTTTAGATACAATTCTGCCCATATCTTTTTCTTCCATTTTTATATAATTATTGGTTTCTAAATTTTTATTCCTAATTATTATTTTAATTTGCAAAATAAAATTAAAAATCTACCCATATTTACATAAAAAATATTGATCTTTAATTTTTAAGTGATTTTAAATATTAAATAGGGTATAAAATAAAAAGATAAGTTTTAAAAAATCTTACATAATTTCTTATTTTTTAAGTGCTTTTATTCCTAAATTAAAATGCTCATATGTTTCATCTAATTCATTAAATTCATCCTCAGTTTTTTTATCATTTTCCTCAATGGATTAGTTTTCAAATAATTTGACTGCAGAAAAATATAAAAGTAATTAAATAAATATTAATTAAGATAGAATAAAAACTAACTTTTTCCATTGATTACAAAATAGAGATACTAATCATCATTGACTCTAAGAGATTGATCAAAGATAACTTAATTTGGTGCATATAATACTTCTTATAGCTATGTTTGTATTTAATTTAATGAAATTTTAGAAAATATTGCTTAAAGAAATTCAAATTTATTTATAATTTATTCATTAGCTTAAATAAGTAATTCTTCTCTCATTTAATCATTTAATTTATAAATAGCTTATCTTTCTTCTTAGAAGTTTATCTTTTATTAATGAACATAGTGCTCTTTTAAGCTTATATTAGCTCTTCTTACTATTCCTCTATTTATTTATTTTTAATAATAATTCATGACTATGGATTTTTAAAGAATTTCATTACAATTAAATATTTTTTCTCTTCATGTATCTATTAAGAATATTCAAATCCTTAGTGTATTCTTTATTTTATTTATTAATATCATATAAGATACTTCCAATTGAAGATATAAGGTAACCAAATAGGATACAAGATATCAAAATACAACAAGATGTGAAGACCATTTCAAAATTTGTTGTAGGGCGATAGATCTACGAGTTAGTCATTGTAGTATAAGCCCAGTAAAGTCCAGAGAAATATCTATTTTTCCAATCATATTCTATAATTTCCCTAGAGAGAGACCAAACAATAGGAGAATTATTATAATAGAATTCATAATAGATAGCAACGCTCCATAAGCAAGATAGAAAATGACCAAGGAGTACTAATTGAATGATTAATTTAATTAGCTGTAGTAAAATATGATTTTTAAGTACTTAGAGGATATAAAATTCTAATTAATTTAGTATGATCGAAATTCCTTTGAGTTTTAAAAGTAATGGCAGTTTAAATAAAATATTAAGTGTCAAATCTTTTTATTAAAAGTTTTCAAATATAAGCGGAATTACTTCAAAGAAGAAGTATTCTTTGAAGTAGCACTTTATTATGGTAAATCTATCTTTAGTAAATTGGTTATTGTGATACATAGCAGTGTTCATTTATACTATCATCTCGGTTATCCAAACTACCTCAGCAATTTGATGAAAGTAGTGAAAAGAATGTCCAAAATCTGCATTAAAAAAAATTATTAAAGAGGTAATAAATAAGTAAAAGCAGTTATAAGATGCTGTCAAAGAATTAAAAATTATTTTAAATGGATTCTCTGGATTGAAAAGTGGGATTTTATTTAGTTTTGTACACCTTAGAAAACTAGTTATTAATTTGATTAGGCTTTGAAAAATCTATTAGAAACTACTCTTTGATTTTAGTTAAGTAGATAGATCAGATAAATCCATAATTTAGCTTCTTATTTGATAAGAGAGTTTCTTCCCTTTACCACTTATTGTTCTTTATTAGTAAAATTATTTTAATCGCTTTAAAATTTTATTTAATAGCACCCCTAATAGTTTAGATTAAGACAATTGGAGACTGCCTAATTGAATGATACCTTTTTAATTCCTTTAAATTACATAATCAATTAATATTTTAAATGAATTATTTTTATGAATAAATTAAAAGGTAAGTAAATAATATTAAGTTTTTTCACTAATGATACTCTAAATAAGATTAGTGCCTATATGTATTATCAAAAAATTTATTTTGAAATTAGATAGTGTTTGCTGGCAAGAATAAAAATGTAATCTAAATTAATATTCCTTTCTTTAACTTTAACTTAAAGAATGTATTAAATTACACTTTAATATAAAAATTTGATGATATTTAATGAAGTTAAAAGTTACTTGAGTTCAGATTATTTTATTTGATCTCCACTATATAATAAGCTAGTTTTTTTATCATTTCTTTGACTTTTATTTTGAAATTTGCATTATTTCTCATATTTATCAGGAGAAAAGGATAAATTTGAAATATTTTCTTGCATCATCAATTAATTTGAGGTTATGTCTTTTCTCATAGTCGAGTTTATCAAATAATCTTTATTTTCTGGTTCTATGTATTTTCCATCATTTTGTTGATTACACAACTAAGTACTCTCTTTTCCATCAAATATATTAGAAATTGGCTTTAATTCTTATTACTCTTTCTTTTAAAGAGGGGTATTCATCAAGATGAAATCACTCTTTTCCTATAAATTGCTAATATCAAGTTATACAAAAATATCTTATTAATAATTTTGTTTATTTCTTTCATTTTCTTCAGAATTAATAGTGGCTTCTTTTTTATAGCATAGCTATTAAATATCTTAAATATCTTGGCAATTGAAATATTAGCGCTAATATGAGACTGTATCCCTAATTGCATTATGATCGTTGTTAAAAAAAGATTTGTCTATCTATTCAGCTGTTTGTTTAAATGATCCTGTAAATGTTAAATTATTAAATTGATCTGAAGAAAATCCATGTTCACTCATTTCTCTTAATAGGTATCAAAACTTTTAATTCGGAGTTAATATGCAAAATTTTAATTACTATTATCTTAATCAACTAACTTCAAATATTTCCTTCTATCAATCAAATTCTACTCTATTTATAACCACAATCTCTAATATAGAATTTTATGTTATGTTTTTCATATAATTTGGATTAATTAATCTACTCACTCAGCACAAATACCATGAAATATATAGAAATTTTACATAAAAGCATTTAGAAATATAGAAATTCTAATAATAATTTGTAGACATTTTTTAATGCATAAACTCTTAATGCTAAATATATTTTAATTAGGCATATTATTTTACAAACAGAAATTATAAAAATAATTTAAAGCTTTTTATAAATAAAATTTTTAAGATTTTATACTTTTATATGTATAAATAAAGTTGATATAAGGGGTTTGAGGGGATAGTGAATATTTTTATTATTATTATTTTTTAGAATAGACTATAGTTGAAATAGTTATTAATTCATTTTACTTTTTTATTAAATAAACTTAAATGAATCATTATTAATCATTAACGATTGATTATTGCTTTTACTTCTTTAAATGGAAGATTGAAGTGTGTTATTATTATTAAAGCTGTAGTTGTTGTTGCTATTATTATTATTCATTCTTTATTTTTTTATTGTCATAATTATCTTACCTTTGATGCCTGCTGTATTGTATGCTAGAATTTTATTTCCCATCGCTCTTCATTGATGCTAGTTATTTGTATCTTAAATTATTATTATTCTCTTTCTTTTTGGTGCTCTTCTTCTTCTAATTCTTTTAAATTTAATTATTAGCTTTTCTTATCATTTTCTCTATATTGCATTCAGGGAAATACTTTAAATAATTTTTATTTTTATCAAAATTCCAAATAAAATTTTGCATCACAGAGAGAGTATTCATTATAATTGTTTCTTTATTAGCAATATATCTTTTTGATTAAGCATCAATATCATGGTAAGATTCTTTGTTTGTTACATTAGCATAGTTTTGTGGTTTTTCTAGATTTTAAGCAAAGGTTTCTTCCAAAAACTTAGATTTATTTGCAGGGATTAAAGGAGTTTGCTGCTATTAATATTTGTCTAATGAGACTAACATTTAACTCTCACCTCCTTCAAACATTATGGTGTCTTTTTGGTTAAATTATTTTTAACCATTATTCATAATTTTGCTCTTAGGACTGTCCGTTTTTAGCGATTTAAGTTATCTTTTAGCTGTAACATAATGAGAAAATAGAGATCTATACTTTTCGGTAACCAATTTCAATTTCATGCATGTTTGATTTAATATTTCATTAAATTCTCTCTATTAATCATTTTATATTTAATATTATTAATTTCCTAAAACCTCTTATGCCCTGTTGAAATGTTCATCAAATTCTTTTGTATTAAAGCTACATTACTCAGATAAAAATGTGCTTTTCTTAGCAGCTGACAGTTTTCTTATGTTATTATTGTTAGAAATCATTGAGCGGACCAAAGGATTACTCTATTAAAATTCAATCGAATTTTTTTAATCTAGCTCTTAACTATTAAATCTTTCATCGTATAACAAAGCCTATTTTATTTTTAAATAAATTATTAAATTAATTTAATCTGTAAATTCATAATATAATTACAGATAAATGTCTTTTCTTAGCTACAGGAGAATCGGTCACATCGGAATTTGGGAGGAAGAGATTGTTACTATTTGAATTGTTAGTATTATTATTATAAGCATAAATCATATTTATATTAGGAGCTACAGCAGGAGTTTATTTATAGGTAAGTGATTCAGCTTTATCCTCAGCAAAAAACTCTTCTTTTAAGGTATTTAATATTGATTTACGATTTACTCCTGATTTTCCTGATTTATGAGTAAACTATGAAAAATTATCATTATTTTCAAAATCATTTTCTAGAGATTTATCAAAGGATAGAGATTCTGTTTGATTACCTTCTTCATCTTCAATATCTGATTCAGAATAAGAAAGATGCTCTAAGTCATCTATGTATTAATTTAACAAAGATGTTAATGAATCATCTTAGAACATTCTATTTATGCAGTCTTATATCTAATTTATTTTTAATATTGTGTTGTGATAACGTTTTCTTTTTCTACAAGTTTATTTATTATTTAAAATGAACTCTTTCTGTCTTTATTATATAACTGGCTAATTTTCTTTCAAAAAGAAATTTGAAAATTGTTTATCAAAAAACACTTTATTGCATTCTGAAGTAGAGTGATCATTACTATCACATAAATAACAGAAAAATAAATTATCTTCCTTTTCATTAAGCATTTTATCTTTCAATTCGCAAAACTTTTCATACTCTTAAGGATGTTCTTAAAGAATTTCTAAAAACTTACTTCTTTTTAATTTCATAACTGTTGTAAAGTTAGCACTTTATACCTAGTAATCATTATCCATCCCTGTAAAGAATCCAAACATGCCAAAAGAATCTCCTTTACCTAGGGTATTCACAATTTTCTTACATTTTTTGGTTGTTATTTCTAAACCATCTTTATCCTCTTTAAAAGTTCTTTCATTATGATGCAATTCTCCCATACTTTTTAGTGTATTTAATTTAGGTTTTGTTTATTATTCCTCAAAAGTTTTTCTCTTAATTTCTCTCTTAGTCATTATTTAAATTTCTTTTTTCTCCATATTTGTAAATACTTAAACTATTTATTTAAAATTACAATATTTATATTTTTTAGATAAAAAAATAAAAATATCTTGTGAATGTTATTTATGTTTCCATGAGGTGGAGGGTGGGGGGCACTAAATTAGAAAATTATCGTAAAGAAAATAATATTAATAAAGAAATAGTAATTTAAAAGTTATTTATTTATTATTTTTAGTTGATTTAAAAAAATTAATAGAGGGTGAGGTGATGAATAGCTTTAATAAAAATTATTATTTACCTTTTCCTGATGCAATAAAATAAATGCTTTGACTATCACAATCTTTTAATTAAGTTAGTATAATTTATCTAGGAGCATAGGTTTCTTCTTCAAGATGTATATATATCTTCTCAAGAATATCTTAAGAAAATTGTTCTGTAAACAGAGAAAAATTAGTAATTATATTTTTATTGGCAGCAATCAAAATTTCTTTTACTAAATTAGGATTAATTTTAGAAATAATCTCTTCTTCTTATTTAAGTTTCTCTCTATTATGGGCATAAAAATCTTATAAACTAATATTTGCCTTTCTCCTATAGCTCCTATTATTTGTTAAATAATTTATTATTAAAAATATGAATATGATTTGGCTGAAATATATATATTTACAAACTAACATTCTTCCTCTTCATAAATTGATTCAGGATGTTAAGATCTCTTTTATATTCCTTTTATTATCTTTCAATATCCATAAGAAGACTTCCTATCATATTAAGTGTATATCCAAAGAAAATGCATGAGAAGAGCATACAAACACATGTAAAAACTATTTCTATTTCTGTTGTTGGCTTGGTGGAAGTATTCATCATAACACTAAAAGCCCAGAATAAAGAGGTTAGATAAGCATTCCACCAATGACCATCATGGATAGGGTTATCATTGATCCAATTTACTTCTCTTCCAAGAATATTTAATTCAATTTAACCAACAACATTATAAAGACAAGCCTCTATATGGGCTAAAAAAAATAGAAGCATGACCAACTTGAAAAGCTATAGAAAATAATGATTTTTTAAAATTTAAAGTACATAGAATTCTAATTTTTTTAAAATGATAGACATTCCTTTAAACTTAAGTAGCAGTGGTAAATGCAATAGAATATTAATAGTAATATCGTTGGATTTTCTTCCTTCAAAAATTAAAGGTAATACTTCAAAAAAAAGGTATTCTTCAAAATAAATAACCATAATTTCCTTTCTATCAGTTATATATTCATTATCGTGATAAAGACATGTATTCATTTAGATCAGCATTTCAGTAACCCAGCAAGCTTATGCTGTATATCCTAGGTAATGCCCTATATCTCCTACGTGAGCATCAAAGAATACTTCAATACTCATCCAATACAAGAAAAAACAGTTGTAAGCAACAATTATTGTATTAAAAATAATTTTAATAGGATTTTCTGGATCAAATAAAGGTAACTTATCTATTCTAGTAAAGTAAATAAGTTTCTCAATAAAATACTCTAAAATAATTATAAACAATGAATGTATTTATTTCTTCTTTTTTCTTCTGTTATAGCCATAATCAACTCCATCACTAATCATATCTCTTATATTACTATCTAAAATTTTAGTTCTTCCACTTAGTGTGTGGTTTTGTAAGTAAGCACTGAATTTCTATCTAATCTTCGAAATTAATTTTATTTTTCTCGAATTACTCAAAATACCATTCAAATCTTTCTTTGTCCCTGTCTTTTATGACTCTTAACTAATTATTAAAATTAATTTTTAGATTTTTAAGCAGATTCATTAATTTTAATTATTTGATTAAATAGTTTGATGAATTTAAAAAAATTATGAGATAAATTTTGATTACATTTTAAAGGAATATTTTATTTGAAAGAATATTATAGAAAAAAGTTTGAAGATAATTTTTATCTTGATTACAATAATTAATGTAATATCACTCAATAACGCTATAACATGATTTGTCCTCTAGTAATTTCGAGAAAAAACCAATAAATCAATCAAGTATGTTTAATACTCTAATTATTAGAGTTAATTAAATCAGATAATGAACTAATTAATGTTTTATTAGTTAGAGATTTTTGTCTAAAAAATGAAGAAGATATTTGCTTATAATTTAATTATTTCTATAATAAAAAAATTTTTAGTAGTGGGTTATCAAAAATAAGACATTACTAAAGGACTTAAAGAAGTTTTATATATTATTATAAAATGGTTCTTACAAGAATTGCTTTGATTTTGATTGACTTTAGTTATAGTTACCATACTGTTAACTATTACCAACAGGTCTAAATGTATCTGCTCCAGAACTTCCATACATAGATTCATTTTATCTTTGAGGAGGCATTAAATTATTATTATTAGTTCTGTTCATTTTTAGTCCAGTATCAAATTAGCAACTTTCAAAATTTATAGGGGATTTTTCGTTTAATGAGATATCACTATTGAGGTTTTTTCTAAAACTAGCTACTATTTTCAGATTATTGTTACTTCCTACCTATATACTTTCTCCTTCATTTTTTGCAAATTCAAAGGTTTTTTAATTTGATGATGTCTACTTTAAATAAGGTACTCCATCTAATACAACATTGTAAGAAGGTTAATTTGTTAAATCTTAAGTAGTTTTATGATAAAACATTGGATTTGTTGATTATTTGTTGAATATCTTTTCTTCATCCTCTTCTAAGTTAAGTATATCTTTTTTCTTTTATTTCTATGCTGATCCATTAAATTATTGTAGTTACTTCAGTTATTCTTCTATCTAAGAATTCATTTTAAAGTTCCTATTAGGAGATTTATCTATTTCCATGACATGTCTTGCAGATCTCGAACTAGGATGATCCACTGACATCATTTCGCTATCTTTCCTCTTATTAACTCTAGCTAAATCTTCGTGATCTTTTACTCTAAAATTACTCTTTTATTGCTTATGGCTAAACTCCTCTTCGATCCCTCCAAAAGAGTCCTCTAAATTCCTTCTTTAGGGAGTGAGTTCCTAATAAGATATACTGATGTCATCTATTCGTGAATTTAGCATAAAACTTTTATTATTATTATTATTTTATGTAGCTAAATCAGCTACATCCTAATAGCCCTTTTAGATTCTATTATAAGCCATCTATCTAATTATAGGATAAATTCTTTTTGTATTATAATTGAATTATTACTAAAATCACCAATAGAATTGTTATCTAATAAGTTAATTAATACTTTGCAATCAAAGAGAGATTTTAATATTTTTTAATCCTATTGTCTCCTTTCTTTTTTCATAGCTAAATAAATGATGCTTGCTAATTTACAAAACTAAGCTTACAACCATAAAAATCTAATTTTCTTTCATTTCTAGTATTTAATCATTACATACAGAACTGATACACCTTTAAAAATATTAAAGTTAGTTAAAATTGTATCGATTATTAGGATTTATTATCTATCTGGTTGGAAAAATAAGAAAATGGATGTTTTTCTTACAGTAAATTTAAAATAGAATTAACTCTATTTTTAAATTAAATTTTAGCCTTTTTAAGCTAAATTGATTATAAATGTATATTTAAATATTAATTTATGTATGCGTTCATTCATTCTTTCTAATTATCTTCTTTCATTTAATTATTTAATATTTTATCCAATATATAATCTAACTTATTAATAATAGTTATTATTGTAGAAAAATTGTAATTTTTAATTTTGTAGCTAGTTTTTCATCTATTAGTTCTAAAAAAAATTAAAAATTATTTCATTATAAATTGTATGAAATAAACTCTATAAAAATAACTTAAGATATTTATAATAAGCTTCAAATTTAATAAAAATAAAATACATAACGAAATTTTATTCAAGTATTTAATCATTAGAGGTAAAAATCATCCTATTTGATTCTCTTGTTTACCAAAAATTAATTAAATATAAATAATGTTACATCAATCTAAATAAAGTAAAATTAAATATTGAAATCAGTTGTTATTGTTATTATTATTATTAAAGGCCTCTATCTTATTTATATTATTAATGCTCTTTATCCTAAACTTTTTTGTTTCTGAATATGCTTATGTTTTGTTTCTCCTCTTGTCATTCCTTCTCTTTTTGGAAATTCTAAAAAGAGTTGCATTATGTCTTTTTATAACTTCGGTGTGGTTATAGAATGGGAAGTAAAAAGTGTAATTTTTTAGTAAATCTAGATTCAACATGAAATTAAATTATCCTGATGAAAGAATTTGTTATTACTATTAGTAGTAAGCATAATTTCTAAAAGATTGATTTGTTCCTATTCTGTTGATTGCATTATAATTGAGAGCTAAAGTTCTCATCTTTTCAAACGAAGATATGATCTATCCATTTGCAGTATTTAAATTATTATTAAAATTAATATTTTATTAGTTGAGTTTTAAATTTCCCTAATCGATTGTTTTTATACTATGGGTATTATTTTATGAAAAATGTTTGCTCTTTCTTGGTAGTCTCAGTTTTTCTTACTCTAACTTTTGATCCTATAATGCCACTAGATCTGAATATTAACTCTTATTTCCTTAATTTTAAAATGTGACTTAAGTAAAACCTGCAGTACCATGAGATAGTTAATCTTAAATTGAGCATACAATATTCTTTATAAAAGTATTTAATGAATCTTTTTAATTAGTATGATATTTTTTTTCATTTCCATTTATCAAAGAATCTTCAAAAATCAAAGAACTATTCTTCTTCTTTCTTGGTGATCCATTCATCTTTTTTTAGCTGCTGATTAAATGGTCCTTATTTTATTAAGAGTGTTTTCTCACTAAATCAAAGTGATCAAACCCTTCTTCTGAGGCACTTTCTCTTTCTGTTTGTGCAATATCTTTTTCTGAATATCCTGTCACCTAATTAATATTGTTGGAATATATTATTAATTTTTATCACAGATAATATTAGTAAGAAGTAAAAATATACTTTAAAAAAAGAGATTTAATTAAATTAAAAGCAAATTAATAATATGATTACTCTAGTTGGGCGTAAAATTTTATTAAAGTTATCTTAGGTAATTGATTTGATATTTTTTTGAAGGATAAAGTCCTATGGATTATCTTAGTTTTAAAGTATAGATTATCTATGCTATAAATTTAAATTATTATTCGTATTTTAAACTACTTCGCTTTCACATTATTCTATTTGTTAATTGTCATCCTCATTGATAAATTTTGATTTTGCTTGAATCTCTATATTATTTTACTATAAATTGTTACTACTATTTCCATCTTCTTATTAATTAACATAGGATATTGTCCTAGGAGGTTAGTGAATTGTTCTAGATGAATCTCCTTATTCTTAGCTTGTATCACAGAAAGAAACATCAGCAGGTTCTCCTAGATTATCAGTTAACTCAGCAAAACTATACTCTCCTCTAATATTATCAATAGCTCTAGAGATTTTAGATCTTTCTTGAAGAGATTTTTTTGATTTAATTCTTTTTCTTTAGATGTATTATCTTGATTAAATAGTACTATGATTGTGTTTGTAGATAATGTGCTAGTTTTTTTTATCAAAGTGAACTTTATTACATGCATTGCTTAAGTGTTCTTTACTGTTGCAAATGTAACAAAATAATGATAAGTCATCAAAATTGCCTTCAAATAACAATTTATCTCTGATTTCCATAAATTTTTCATAGTCATTCTTATTCTCTTCAAGTATTTCTATAAATTTATTTCTTTCTATTTTTATCACTGTTGAATATCCATTACTTTAAACGTTAAGTACTCTTTACTTTCCTGTAAAAAACCCAACTATTCCGAAACTCTACCCTTTAGTCAAAACTTTTACTTTTTTTTTATAATGGTGATTGTGTCTGTTAGGAATTTATATTTATTACAATTTTTATTCATTCATGGATTTTCCTTCTCTATTTTAAATAAATAAATATTCTTTTTTATCCAGTTAAAAAATGTGAAGAAGCTCTTTTATTAGATTTAATGAATAAATAACATAATTATTCATTAATATTCGTTTGGAGCATATTTAATTTAGTTACTTATGAAATATAATCTGTAATTCAAAATAAAATTTTAATATTTTACTATAAAATAGTAGGTAAGGTTTAAAGATTAAAAGTTTCCTCTTCATGTTCAGCAAGAGTTTCAGCATAATACAATACTAAATATGATAAAATTATAAAGATTGATTTATTAAAGATAGAACTAAATGATCAATTTACCACTCCCCTAAACAATCAGATAAACACTATAACTCTCATCAATATAGTTATTAGAATCAAATACTATTTAAGATGGAGTTAATATAACTTCTTCCATTATTCCATATAGTTTTAATATAGTTTAATCGGAAAATAGTTTGTAAAAGAAGGGAAAGTTTTATAATATTTTTTTTGACGACTAGTTTATTATTTCATTCACTAACTAAGAATTTAATTTATTGATTATTTCTTTTTCTGTTGAGAATTTTTCCTTGCTTTAATGTTCATAGAACTTCTTTAAACCAATATTTGCTCTCCTTTTTAAGCCTCTATATAAGTTAAAAATTCATATTTAAATTTATTTGATAAAATATGTTCTTTAAATTATTTACAAGCTAATGTCCTTTCTTTTCATAAATGCATTCAGTATGCTTAAATCTTTTTTATAGTCTTCATCTTTTTAAGCCATATCTTGAATGATATTACTGATTGCATTTAGGAGATAGCCAAAAGCAATACAGGATAATATCATGCAAATTGATGTGAAAACTAATTCAGCTTCTGTATTAGGGGTTGTTCCAACATTCTTCATTGTTGTAAAAGCCCAATACTAAGCATATAGGTAAGTTTTCCACCATTAACCATCAATTATATGACTTGCTTCAATCCAAGTGTAATTCTTTTCTAAAATTTTAACTTCAATTTAAGAAACACAATTCCACAAGCAAGCAACTATGTGTCCTAATAAAAGCATTTACATGATTAATTTGAATAACTAAAAAATATGTTGCTTATTTAATAATTAGAGTATGTAGAATTCAAGCTTTTCTAAGTTTATCATCATTCCCTTAATTTTTAACAATAAAGGAAGATGTATTAATATGTTTAAGTAAATATTGTCAGAGCTTCTTCCTTCAAAAATTAATGGTAGAATTTCAAAGAAAAAGTATTCTTTCAAATAAATCTTCATGATAACTTTTCTATCAGTAACAAATATATGGTTGTGATACATAGCAGTATTCATTTCCATAGCCATCTCAGTTACCCAAGCAGCCATAGCAATCTCATGGAAAAGTTCTCCTGTATGACCAAAATTAGCTTAAAAGAAGACTTTAAGGGATATAACAAATAAATAGAAGCAGTTATAAGTAACAATTATAGAGTTGAAAATGACTTTAATTTTACTTTCAGGATTGAAGAGAGGTAATTTATATAATTTAGTTAGAATATATAGTTTATAAATAATGCTTGAAAAAATTGAAGCAAAAAAGTTTGATCCAACTTTTTTATCTACATGATGATCTGAAGAATCATTTATATAATTCCTTATTACATTAGTAAGTGCTTTTGTTTTACCCAAAACAGTTTTATTCTCATAGAACTTCTTTATCTTAGGCTTTATAGCAGCCATTATCTTAATCCTATCAAAGTAATTTAAGGTAGCATAGCTAATCCTTTATTTTCCCTTTGAGTTACTATTAAAAATAAATAAAAATTAATATAAAAAAATACAATCATTTAATAGGAAATTAAAAAATAAATAATCCAAAGAATTGATTGGATTATTTCTTAAATTCTCTAAGAACATAAAATAGTTTGTTATAGAAGTAATAAAATTAATAAAGTAGAAGTTAAAATAACAAAACTTAAGGGGTGAAAATATAATAATAAAAGAAATAATATATGACTAAATTATTGAAATCAATCTTGTTTTTCTTCTCATAAAAAATTAAAGTTCGAAATTGAATTTGATGATTTGGTAAAGGAATTAAAAGCGATGATAATTAATTAAAGTACGTATTATTTACTATTGTTCCTTTAGTACTTAATAAAAGTCTTCAAAATAATTGTAATTACTTAATTGCAGCTATGTTAGAACATGCTTCAAGAGAATTCTCTTAGACAAATTACTAGCTTTAAGGATAGCCTACCTGCTTTTTGCTAAAAATATTTAAAAGAAACAAATAAATTTATTTTCATCATATTTATTCAGAAAATTAACAATTTTACTGTTAGTTAGACTTTTAAAATTTTTCATATTCATATTGACCATTATTAACATTTGAATTGTCATCATACTAAGAATTACTTTAACCGTTAGATTGAACCTATCGTTGATTGTTATGGGAGTTTATTTTTCTATCTTAAGTATCCTATTTCATTTTTTATGGAATAATTAAGTATAATCTATAGACAATAATATTTATACAATTACATCTTTTTTATTGATTTTTTTAGAATTATCTTCCTTCATTCCAAACTACCACTAATTTCTTTCTTTATTCTCATAGTCTTTCATATTTATATTTATCATATCTTTTTCATTCTATTTTGAACTTTAAGAAAGCATATACTATTAATGGTAATCATTAAAAGATGATGGTAAATTCTAATTTTATTTCTACTTTTCTCCCCTTTATGAAGTAATCTATTTCATTTTATTACTAATTAAATCTACCTTATTAAAATGCAAATCTTCTGCGATAAAGTCACTCACAATTTCAGTTCTTAAAGTAGATTCTTATCTTAAATTAACACGGTCTAAATCAAAGTGATCAATAGTATTATTTAATGCCATTTATTATTACTTATGGAGTTCTCGATAAGCTAATTCCTCATTTGCATTTGTTTTAAAGTAGGAGTTATTATTTTCTATTGATGTATCATTTATTTAATGTTGTGATGAATAATGCTAATTTTTCGAGATATCTAACATTTTCATGAATAGTTACAATAATGCTAAAGGACTAGCACTATATTGTGTCTATTAAACTAATATAAGTTTCTGTTTTTTATATATTCTATACCAATTTTTTGGCTTTAAGTATAATCCCTACTTAAGATATTCCTAGATTTTCTTAAGGCTTTGATGAAAATTTTCTAATAATTATTATTATTTCAATGTTCTAAATTAATCTTAATAAATGTTATCTCTTTGTATTAAAATCTTAGTAAAAGCAATAATCGAAATCTACAAATTTCTTACTTTAAAAAATCTTTAAATATGTTTCCTATTATTTATATGTATATATATTTAATTAGAAGATAAAAAAAGTGGTGGGTATTGATGGGTTATTAGCTGTTTACTTATTTTACTTCCTATATAAATAATAAACAAATACTACATATTTATTTATCCTAAGTTATTACTTATATTTAAATATTTTTATTTCATACTTTTAATCAAATTATCCTATCATTTTTTTACTTTAAAAATTTTTTAATGTTTTTTTAATGTTCATAAAAATTAGAATTTTATTAGAGTAAGTTTTAATTAAATATTTATATGTAATCTTTTTGTGTAAAAACAATATTATATTAAATTTGAGAGTAAGATACTTAGTTTAATTTAAGATAAAAAAATTACTCTAAATATTTTTTCTATTTATGTAAAAGGAATGTATAAATAATATTCTAAATACAAAACGATTTTCTTTCATGTTTCGCCTTACAAT
Source organism: Tetrahymena borealis (assembly GCA_000260095.1). Taxonomy (NCBI): domain Eukaryota; phylum Ciliophora; class Oligohymenophorea; order Hymenostomatida; family Tetrahymenidae; genus Tetrahymena; species Tetrahymena borealis. Next base: position 2,997,280 of record JH651225.1, read on the forward strand.
TTTAAAAAATTCTTTAATATTTTATCTTCTTTGATGTTTAAATTAGAATTAGCCCTTTCTCCTCTGTTAATATCAAGTTATACAATATTCAGATTAAAGCCTTCATTCTTTTATTTTTCATCTTTATTATTAGTCTTTATTCTTTATACTGACTACATAGACGGTATTTTATTATTAATATTATTCATTGATTACTATTATTTCTTCTTCTTTATACTACCTACCTCTGTATTTTTCTTACCACTAAGCTTTAATTTCCTTATTTTAATAACTCTACTCCAATAATTATTCACTCTTTTAATCACATTACTTGAGTTATGATAAGGGAAATAGAATTAGAAATCTTTTTGCTTATCAAAACCCCAAATAAAACTATGCTCATCTAGTATACTTTAAGGTAACATAGTAAATGTTTTTCTGAAATTTAGTTGATTTTAATTATTTTTATTCTAATTCGAAAGCTTAGTAAAAACAGATTATGCTCCTTAATCATTGATTTGATGTTCTGAAGTTTAATTATTATAATGAACTTATCTATTTTATTATGCTTAATGAAAATTTGAGTGAGGAGCAGGAGGGTGATGGTGATTATGGTTATGATGATTATTTTGATTATTAAAATTATTACCATTATTATTATTATTGTTATTACTTATAGTTTAATTAATGTTAGCTGTCATTATGTTATTACTACTTAAAGGTTGTAAGGCTTAATTGTTTCCAATACTCAGATTAGTCCCATAAGTTTAATATGTTGCATTAGTTCCCTGTTGATTAAAGCTCTTTCTTTTTTGCATATTCTCCTGTGCATCATATTCTGCTCCCATCATAGGAGAGGCTAAATTTAAATATGATAGCTTTCTCCTATTTGCAATATTATTAGAGGATTGATCATTAGCAGTACCGCCTCGGTCTCTAGCCCCAGTATTAATACTATTTGTATTATTTATAGATATATTGCTAGAAATTTAAACAATCCCTGTATTAGTATTTTAATTATTATTATTATTATTAGCTATAGCATTATTATTAGTCTAATTTTCAAATTTCACAAATGATCTTCTTGGTTTTGTTGCTCTAGTAACACTTTACCTTCTTACATTATTTGGAGACCTTAAAGGTGTCTAATTTTCATCATTGATTAAACTGGTATCATCAATATCTAATGTCTAAATTTATAGAAAATATATTTTTATTTTTTATTATTAATTTTTTTGTTACTTGTTTTTAACTGAAAGTTTTTTTTATCTAATCTTCATCATGTCTAACTATTTCTATATCAGATTAAGGATATAGTTTTGTTTAAGAAGGACTTTGCTAATGGAATTAAGAATAAACTAATTTTGAGTTTTCATCTTCAATATAGAATCTGCTGATATTCTTTTATGATCTTTTCATTTTAGTATTGGCTTCAGAATGCTATGAATGCGAGTAGTCTGATTGAGATCTTAAAGCTGAATCTTAATCATCTTCTTCTGTTGTGTAATAATCCATTCCTCTTTATATTCTAAAATCAGTGATCTCTTTATTTATATCAACTATAAGTTTAAGAGCTTTATTCTTTTAATCATTTCGAGATGTAATTTTAGTCCTATCCTAAAAGTGGCTATAATTGTGCTTAAAAAATAAAATTAAATTGCCTTTGTCGAAATGCCCAAAGTGACACTTATCAAACAAGTGATCTTTAGAATTACAAATCATACAAATTTGATCAGGAATTTCATCCACTAATCGATTAAATAACAATTTATCTTTGATTTCGCAAAATCTTTCATAATCCTTTTTATTCTCTTTGACTATATTCAAGAATTTCTATCTGTTAATTTTAACTAAGTTAGTGAATTCTTTGCATTAAACATCAATTATTCTATCATTTCCAGTAAAGAAAGAATATACTCCGAAAATTTATCCTTGCTTTAAATGAGTCATCTACCTTTTAACTCCAACTTTATCTTCAGCAGTTTTTGTTTTTCTATTTATTTAATTTTAATATATAAACACACTTAAAAATGGAAATTACCTCAAAATGCATGGCTCTTCTTTTTTTTCATTCATAAATTCAATATATTAGTTATTTTCATCTTCATCTTCCTCGTCATCATCTTCTTCAAGCCTTTAAAATTCATCAAACTCGTTAGGAGCCACAAAATGTTCTATTGAAATTATTACTATATTTTAAAGAGTTTATTTAATTATTTATCTTAGATAAGATTATTATTTACCTTCTCCTTTTAAAATTAAATAAAGATAATGTTGGTCAAAATTAGATGAATTCTTAGTATAGATAATCTATTAAGGGGCGAATACTTCTTCTTCCATTATTGAGTACATCTTTGTCAATGTTTATTCTGAAAATATTTTCTGGAAAAAAGGAAATTGTTTTATTATTCTACAATTAGCCTGTACATTTAACTCATATAGCATCTCACTACTTAACTTACTCAAAGCTTATTATTCAACTTATAAGTTATCTTTGCTCTTTTATTAATAGTAAGTCTTTAAATTTATATTGACTCTTCTTTTAACACTCCTATTTATTTAAATAATTGTGTTTAAATAATTTCATTCAAAGGGACTCATTCAATTTTATAAATTTTATTTTTTTAAAAAATCAACATAATTTATAAAAAATATTGATGAAAATATTAATATAAGAAATCAAATGAAACCCTTTAAAATATATTTAATTATTTTAATCACTTACAAATCCACTTTTTTCCTCTTCATATAGGAATTTAAAATATTCAAATCTTTTTTATATTCTTCTTGTTACTTATTTAAATCTGCTATAATTTCAGCAACCGTACTTAGTAAATAGCCAAAAGCTATACAAGATAGAAGCATGATAAGACTTGTGTAACCTAATTCTAGAGGTGTTGTAGGTTTAGTTGTAACATTCATCATAACTGAAAATGCCCAATATTAAGCAATTAAATATCTCTTCCACCATTCATTATTATCTATACTTGATCCGTCAAACCAAGTAATAGAATGAATAATATTAGTCTCTAATTTTACTACTAGATTCCAAGAGCATGCAACCAAGTGTCCATAGAGCAGCATTTACATAATTAGTTTAAAAAGCTAAAATATATAGTGTTTTTCTAGTATTTATAAGATATAAAACTCCAACTTTTATAGGATAATTGACATACCTTTAAGTTTCAATAAAAGGGGTAAGTGCAACAAAACATTATAAAGAGTATTCGGATGAGTTCTTCCTTCAAAAATTAAAGGAAGTATTTCAAAGAAAAAATATTCTTTTGCATAGATTTGTATTATAACTTTACGATCAGTAATAAATTAATTATGATGATAGCAAGCAGTGTTCATTTCTACAACCATTTCAGTAATCCAAGAAGCCATTGCAATATAAGTAAATGTATGTTCTAAATCTCCTAAATGTGCATCGAAAATCAATATTATAGAAATTAAAAATATATAGAAGCAGTTGTAAGTAACTATTATAGAATTAATAATGATTTTGATTTTACTCTCAGGATCAAACAAAGGAATTTTATTTAATCCAATGAAAATTAAAAATTTTTCAATTGATAACAATAGATTGGTTAAAATTATCTTCGAGAAATATCCTTTCTTATTAATACTCATTCCAAAATCAGCTAAATCGTTAATATACTACCTAATGGAATCATTTAATAATTTTGTTCTGCCACTAACTGTTCTATTTTAAATGAACTTTTTTAATTTTGGCTTTATTGATATCAAAAATTTAAAAGATGGCATTGCCCTATTAGCTGTTATTACTGTTCCGTTTCGAGGCCTCTCTTTTCTAATTTATTAAATTAATAAGGATAAGTATATTTAATAAAATTTTTGGATTATTAGGAGAATATTATTAAATTTGATAAATAATTGAATAACTTAATTGATTTTTAATTTTAATATAAATATCTATCTACCTAATTTCTAAATATTAATTCCAAATATTCTGAGAGATATTAATTAAATATGTGAATTTGGAAAAAAGTTAAAAATAATTGCTATTTTTATTAATTATCTATTTTAATTCCAGGTTTTAAAGACTATCAAATTATAAATTTAAAATTATGTTAGAATACACAAATTTTTGTTAGATTGATATTAAAATTAGTGTAAGAACATCACATAGCAGAAATTTTTATTAGTAAGAAATTAGATAGAGATTTTGATAAATTATATGCAAAAGAATGAATAAATCATTTACGGTTAATCTAATATAACATTTGAGTCATGATAATTCATACTTCTAAGCATACCTTATTCAAATCGTTTTAGAGAATCATTATCGTATCTGCTATTGACTTTAATCACTGATTCCTAATTATCTATATACATACCATTAGCTAAAACCTTTGATCTTTAAGTATCCACACTTTTTCTTTTAGATATTATCAATTATTATGAATCAACTGGAGCCAGTGCATTTCTGTCGTAATTATTTAGATCTTCACCTTAATGATTTGAGGTTTAGTCTTTTTTTGTTGAAGGATTCAAATCAAGCTAACTGTTTTAAACGTATGTGACATTACTATTGTAATCAGTTAAATCTACTGCAATTAAATTTGAGATAATTTTTTACCTATTCACTTATTTTGGTATCTTATTCGTACCATCTTAATGAAAATTAGATAATTCTTAATTAATTTTGCTACGCATATTATGGGTACTTTTCTTCTTCGTATTTTCAGTATTGAATTCTCTAAAGCTTTAGGGAGTACTAGATAGTTTATCATTTTAGAGCATAGAATCGAAATTTAATATAGAGTTTCCAACTGAATTTTTTCTCATATTCCTAACCCTAATATTTTCTTCATTTATAAATGTCAATCCTTATTTCTTATGCTAATCTAAACTGCATTATTGATCTATACTATTTAAGCTAAAATCTTAATCGTTATAAAAAGCATTATTATTGGCCTTGATGGTATCTTTGAATCCATCCTCTGAAAACCATTCCCGATGATTAGACTTCATAATATTTAAAAAAGATACTCTCTTTATAATTATATATATATATATATATATTAATATTATGCTTGATGAATTTCTTTTCTTAATATTGATGTAATATTATTTGTTTCTATCCAATAAATTAATTATTCAGTCAAACATTATTGGAAACAAATTAAAGTTAAACCTTACTAGAAGCCACTCAAGAAACCTTGAGATAAAGTATCGAATATGTTTCTAATTAATTATGAATAGCTTTTGATTGGATCTTTAATGAAAAATAACTTTAAAAAAGTATTTAAGATAGTATTTATAAACTGCAATACTAATTAGATTCATTCAAAAATAATTATCTTCTTAAGAACACTCAATTAAACTATTGTCATTATTAGTAAGTTTTTCTCATTTGTATTATTATACTTTGTCAAATATTATTGTCATATCATTTTTTGACTTTTTTATTTTTAATAAATAGTTGAGATTGTAGCCATAAAATAATAATTTAGTAGTTATTAAGAATCATAAATAAAATTAAACCAATTAAACACTAATAATCTCAAAAATTATTATTACATGCTTTTTTAAATTCCAATCTACCTTTAATTTATTTATTGATAGTAGGGCAACTTTTACATACAACATAATTTTTGATATTTGTATAAAATAAAAGGAATTTGTTCTTTTTATAATTGAAAAAATTACAGAAAGAACGCCCCCAAGAAAGGTCAAGTATTTATTACTATATTTCCAGAAAAGTTTTTGAAATAAATAATAGATTTAATATTTACTATAATTCTTTAATTCTATTATTTCAAGTATAGTTTGTACCTTTTTCACTAATATACAAATCCAATATATAAAATAATTTTGATAATTTATTAAACCTAAATAATAAGATAAAACTTTCTAAGAGTTTTTATTGAAAAGAATGAAATCAAAGAAGAAAATAGAAGTAAAGAAATTAAGATTTTATTGATTTGAAGTAATAGTATTTAAGTAAATAAAAATGAACATGATTAGGAATTTAATAAATAAATAGTGTATATTGTTTTTAATCTAATACTTAGTAAAGATAACTTTTTTCTATCCAAATCCTCTGATTCATATTTCACTAGCTTCAAATTAAGACGGCCTTGTTTAGTTAGTTTTTTATTACACAGAAGAAGGCTATTATTAGTTTTAATGGAACTTTTAAGATAAGAATTAATTTGATTTAAGTCTAGAGAAATTGGCTGTTTGTTGAGAATGTGCAAGCTTTTTCTGCAACTTTAGCTTCTTTCTATGCTAAATCATTTAATACATTTGCAATCTCTTTATTACATCATGACTATTATACTCTGGATAATAAACTGCATAGTCTTTTAAAGATTCCATTCTCCAATAAAGAGGAATATCATCCCCAGGATTTTAAGAAACAGCTTGGAATTGGGAACCAACCTTTTTAAAGAGGAGTTGCTAATTCATAGCATTTCCTAAAGTACCATTCCTGTAAATTGAAACTCTATTTTGATAACGGACACTCATTCTTTTAATAGTTTTAGTAGGAGCCTTATCATACCTAATCTTTTGTTGGATCCCTTATTAAATAGAGTGTCTTCTAGAGGGCATTTCAATATCACTATTCATTATTGGATATAGTTTCTATTATTAACCAATTCCAATTGCTGATTAATATTAAGGGATTTATTCTTCTAGCTACACATCTGAATGCTTTTCAAGTGATTGAAGAGTAATTTATTATGATTATCTTCTTTTCTATTAAGGTTAATTTGTTTTTATCTTAACAATTTTTTTTTAGGCTATTTATTCTTCTTGATCTATTTAAGAGAATTCCTTTAAGTTAAATATTACTTAATAATTAAAATAAAATTCATTTTAAATTTACATTTCTAAGGCTAGATCGAGTTTTAGGGTGAATAGCATTATCTTACGATTTTAATCTTTCATTAAGATCATCTTTTTTATTTAAATAGTGTAGAGATTTTTTACTTTTTACCTCTATGTTTTCCAATTCAGGACTTTTTTAATCTTCAGATCTGCTTATAGATTATAAATCCTATGAGGAAGATATAGAATCCTAAGCAGATCTTTCATTTTTTACCTCCTTTTCAATGATATTTTCCATTTCAGAGTTAAACTAATTCTTTTCCTATTAATTTTCAATTAAATGCTCTATATTACTTGGTGGATATAATTATAAAATATTAGAAGCTACATCATTGCTTGCTTTATTTGCTTACTATTATTACTATTCCTGCTCATCTAATTACTACAGCAGATGATTTGAGTAAGCATCTTACTATATGCTTAGAGCCTCATTTTCTAAATCATCTTCATCTTCTTCATCTTCTTCATCAATATAATCATCGCTATCTTAATCCTCTTCATCTTCCTCATCATAGAAATTATATTCTTCTCTCAATTTTTCTATAGCATTTACGTGATCATTTAAAATTAATTTAATGTTTTTCTTCTTAATTTATTTTCTGGAAACTACTCCTCTTTTTTATCCCTAACTATAATTAAACTTATAGTATATAATTGGATTCTGCTTGTTGAAGTGAGTTCTATCACATTTTTCAAATAAATGATCTTAGCTCTCACATATTATGCAATTTAAATTTAAATCCTTATAATTCTAATCAAAATATATTTTATCCTTCACTTCCATGAACTTTTCATAGTCTCTAGGATTCTCTTTTAAAATCTCCAACATTTTCTTTCTATCAATTTTAATTATAGTAGAGAATTTGTTACTGTATGCATTAACTATTCTCTCTACTCCTGTAAAGAAACCATAAATCCCAAAAGATTAACCTTATTTTAAAGTTATTAATTTCTTTTTATTCCCCTTCTAAAAATCAGAATTCATAAAAGCTTTTTATCTTCCCTATCTTTTTATTAAATTAGTTTAAATAAGTGAGATTTATCAATTAGAAATAATCTTACATAGTATCTAATACTTACAACTTTCTAGTTGTATCATAGCAACTACTCTCAACAAATAATGAAACTTTATTAAAAGAATATTTACATAAATAAATAATCTAAAAAAGTTTATCTTACTTGACCCTTTCAATATGAAATAAATACTTTTTTACTCATCTTCAATAGATTTTTAACCATAAATGATTTAAAATGGTGCATATACAACTTCCTCCATAATACTGTATATTTTAGACAAAGTAGTTTCAGTAAATAGATTGTAAAAGAATGGGAAATCTTTTAAGATTTTCTTATTTGATTAAACAATCAGTTCGTTTTACATATACATACTAAGCTTAGAGAGAGCTTTCTTCTCAACTAAGATTTTATCTCTGCTTTATTATTAATATTATTTTTTCAAATGGATATTTACTCTTCTTTACAAACTTCTTTAATTAATACAAAAGAGAAAATAAGAATTAATGAGAATTGAAATAACTAAATTATATTACAAATCAATTTTCTTCCTTCTCATGTACTAGTTCAATACATTTAAATCACCTTTATACTCTTTTTGGGATTTATTAATGTCAGTGAGAATTTAGTCAATAGTACTAATAATAAAAGCTAGCTGCATTGAAGATACCAACATGAATAATGCTGTGAAAGATTTTTCTATTAAAGTAAATGGGTTTGTGTCAACTGTTAGCATTGTTGCAAATGCATAATAAAAACACTCTATATATGAAGTATACCACTTTGATGTGTCAGTTTAAAACCTCTATTTCCATGTATCTTAGACCCCTAGAAGTTAAATTTGGCCTTCTGCAACAGCATTCCAAATACAAGCTATTATATGACCTAGAAGCATTGTTTCTACTACTAACTTAAATAATTAAAGCAAATAATGCTTTTAAATAGATAGTAAAATATAAAATTCTAATTTTTTAACTATGATCATCATTCCTTTCAGTTTTAGAAGAAGAGGAAGTCTAAGAGCAATATTAATATAGGTATTACTCGAACTTCTAGATTAAAATATTAAAGGAATAACCTCAAAAAAAAAGTATTCTTTTAAATAAATCTTCATAATAACTTTTCTATCAGTTGTAAAGTGGTTTTTATGATAGCATGCAGTGTTCATTTAAAGAATCATTTCAGTAATCCATGCAGTTTCGGCAATATAAGTGAAAATACTATCATACTTTCCTTTGGCTTAAAAGAATAACTATAAAGAAACTAGAATGATATAAAACCAATTATAAATAACTATGATGGTATTGACTATAATCTTAAATTTATTCTCAGGATCAAATAGTGGAATTTTATCTAATTTGAGTTTACTACACATTTAATCAATGTAAAAAATTAAGTAGCTAAAGAATGTTAAAATAAAATTCTTTTTTTCTAGCCCAAAATAACAATCTGCATAATCATTTATATGTTAACGCACTTCAGTAGTTAAGAATTTAGTTCTTCCTTAAACAGTTCTATACAAAAGAAACTTCTTAATCTTTGGTTTTATAAAAGTTAATAATTTAAACATCTCAGATTTCATTTTCATGAAACCCTCTGACTTAGCACTCTTCTTTCCTTTTTAAGCATTAATACCTTTTCTATTTGTATTAATAAAATTAATTTTTAATAGTAGGTTTTAAAAATCTAATCTATTGACTCAAAATATCATATCAATTTTTAAAATAAATTCATCATTTTTCATTTTGACTAAAATTGAGATGAAGAATATTAAAAATTAAATCTCAAGCAAATAAATAAAAATATTTGCGTTAATTAAAATTGATGGACTAAAATAAATTTTAAACTAATGAATCGATATATTAAAATAAAGACAAATTACTATGAAGCGACTCTTTTCTTACTTTAAATATGATCATTCGTATTATCGTATTAAGATGCTTCTAAAAGAATATTATGTACTTTTTGGTTAGCAGATAATTCTGGTAATTAGAAATTGAATGATTGAGGATTTCGATTGCAAGAATCAATTTATCCCGTTTTTTATGTTAAACTGCTTACTTAGTTAAGTATTTTTTTATTTTGTTATTGTTTAAATAGATGGGACTATGATACTATTTAATCAGATATATTTTAGTCGATACTTTCTTCCTATCCTCCTTTTTCTATTTAATGTATTTATTTAACATCCTCCATAAAATCTTAATCTATTGGAAAGTTTTTTTTAGCTACAGTGCTGATTGGATTATTTTTCTCATGTGGAAGGCCTTCTTAAAAATTATTCATTATTGGACTTTAGTAAGATTGGTTGTTTTTTTTTTTTTAAAGTTCAAGAGGTGATATCATTTAATTGTTGCTACCCTATTTTTCTTGTTTTTCTTATTGATATTAGCTATTTGTTTGGTTTGAGACAGTATTTTTTTCGTAGAAAGAGTTCTCAGAATGCACAATAGAATCTCTCCTTAAACATATCTTGCTTAATTCTTGATCGTTGCTTTATTTTTCCATACGCTGTTTCATCTTTTTACCAATTTCTGATAAATCATTTTAGAGAAAAGATATATTAGACTCATTTCCATTATCATTGGCAAAATTTCTCATAGACTAATCATTTTCTTTGAAAGGACTAAAATTTAAATTCTTCTACATCAAATAATTTATAAAGAGAAGAGATAATATTTAGTAATCTCTAGCTATTTAACTTTAATCTTCAGACTGAATGTTCCAATTATAGTATCTACTTTTTACTTTAATTTTGGAATTTAGCTCTACTTGTAAAAATATACTCAATAATTAATAACACTTAAACTTAACCAAATTTCCTTCAATTATTTACTAATCCTTTTTTTTCTTCAATAAGAAACTAAGAATGCTTTTCCACTACAATACATACAAAGTCATTTATACTTAATAACAACCAATTTAACTTTATATTCACCAGTCTAGAAATATACCTCTTAATTTACAATAAATTTTAAATTCATTACTAATTTTTATAAATGAAAGAGTTAAATTTTTAAAAGCATAATTAGTGTTTTTTCTATCAATTATTAATAGATTTTGATTAATAATAAATACCATATTTCATAATTTAAATTCTTTTTGCTTCAGTTTATTTTATATTCTCCCATACCATATTAGAGAGAAGATAAATTTAATAAGTAAGGTATTCATATTTATTTTAAAATTACTATCAAAATTAATTCAGGTTAATAAACTAGCAGAAGGTAGTTTTATTTGATAATAATAATGATGTTCTCATGTATTCAAATACATTTTTAAGAGTGGATAATACTTTTATAGATAATTTATGTTTCATTAAATAAAATTTCGCAAAGGCTGTGTATATATTGGATATGGGAAGGTTGAACCCTATAGGTCAAAAATATTTAACTTCCAAAATACTTCTTCCTTAAAAAAAGTCAGAGCATAATTTTATTTTCGAAAGCATACACTTTAGATCACTGCTTATTACTATTATTTTTTTAAAGTAGATATTACATAAAATATGTTTGATAAATTTTGTTGATGAAACAATATATTTTAACAATTAGGCATTAAATTTTTTTCTTTAATTTCCTATCCATTAATAATTATTTTTCTTTTTAAATATTTAGGATATAAATCTTATTTTATCATTATTATATTTGTTCATATATCAATTATAAAATATTTTAATAAACAATGTGAAATAATATGTACAAAAGATAAAGATATTTAGTTAGAATTTAGAAAATACATGATACTCAAAATCTATAAAATCTATGTAAGACAAGTGATAATGCTTATTTACTCAAAATCATAAAATATTTATAAGGAATGTAAAAAGAATTCTCAAGATTAAAATGTTTAAATATTTCACATAGAAGTTACAACTTCTTTATTTTCAAATAATTTGTTGATGTTAGATTGGAATGCATATTTCTTAGCAATAAAAGCACCGATAATAGATACAATAATTGAAAGTGTGACAATGATATAGTTAAAATCTTCATTGATCATATCGTAAGTCTTTTATTATTAGTTAATAGTTAATAATAAAATTATAATAGAAATAATAAAAAATTAAATTATATCTTACTCTATCAGGAGCAATAGAGCTCATGAAGATATCATTTCCATAAGCAATAAAGATAATAGTAGACTCTAAATTGGAACCGGAGAAACTAATATCCTTAATGTCATTCAACTATATTTTTATTAAAAATAATTAATTCTTCATCATAATTTAATTTAAATTATCAATTACATTAGTGAAGTAAGAAGCTATGCTTAATCTATCAATAGGTATCATATAACTGTAAGGAGGTAGAGTAGTACTTTCAAAAGAGAAAGTATTTTGTACTTAATTATCCTTGAGCATCTTGATAGCTCTACGTGTAGAAAGAATATCACGGTCAAGAGAGTGGATTTAGTTATTTGGAGTAATAATCATTAGATTACGTTTAGTTAAACTAAGCTTGGTAGTAACAACGCTCATTTTCTTAATTCCAAGGCTGTATCCATATTTTTATTCAAGAGCAATAATATCCAAATTTTCATTCAAATAATTGAAATCTTCATATTTGCCACCAGTAGAAGAGAAATAATAGCTCTACAACCTATGATAAAATAAATTTAATTTAATTTAATGATAGTAAATATATCTAATTAATTAATAAATTACATTGATACAAAGTTATTTTCCATCTTGTTAGAGAAGAGTTCAACAGTCCAGATTTAATAGATGGAATAAGAAGGATTGTAATAACTTACAAATACACCATTTTCATCAAAAAGTAAGTTTATAGGATAGTTCAAGTTAACATTATTTTCATATTAACTATATATTTGACGGCCAGTCTTACAGTTGAATATTGTTAAACTTAAAATGCCATTACCATTAATTGTTTCTTCAGTTTATTTTTTAGTCAAGATAGCGATGTTGCTGTAGTCTATATGCTTAAGAATAACTTTAGTATCATCAAAAATAGCAATTTTAGGATGATTTTATTCTTTATTTGAACTTTAAATATCAACTAATTATTCCTATTAAATATAATTAATAAAAATAGTTAATAAATATATGTTGATTAACTTCATTTTTCAAAATTATTTTTTTAATATCAATCAATCAGTACATTTTAAGAAAGGATGTAATTCCAAGTCTTAATAAATTTAGAATTTTAGTATCTGAAACCACTTATAATCTTTGCTTCTTTTTCATAGATATAGAAGATATTGTCATGGGTATCTTCAGCCAAAGGATTAGGAACTTGTTCAGGATAACCATAAATATTAAAATCTTAATCAATAATAGCTATAGCTTATTGAACCTTTTCAGTATTAATATGGATCTTGAATACCTTTTTAACTTATTTCATTAAATGTCTTCCTACATAACCTAACTCACCTGTTAAGGGGTGGACACTAAAAGATATAAAATTAATTTAGATAGATGTAGATTATACTATTTATTATTTTACGTAAAGATAAATAGCTTAGTAGTAACAGGAGAGTGATAAATAAGGAGAGTCTATTCAGAGATTGTATCTCCAGATCTATTTTCGATTTAATAGAAACCATGGAAATTATAATCGGGAGTTACGTATCTAGCAATGAAAGAGGTTCTAATTAATAAGTTAATTTACTTTTATTAATATATTTCTAAAAATTCAATTTATATAATTACTTCCAGAGAACTTCACCTGTCTTAGAATCAATGGAATAAATAGTTCTATTTTTATTAACAGCAACGACAACCTTTTTGAGACCATACATAATGTCGTATTCAGCATCTGAAGTTATTAACTAGATAAATAAAAGTAATGATAAATAAAAATGAAACATATCGTTAATAATATACTTTATTTAAGTCAGTTATGTCTTTATAGCTTCTAACATTAATTAACTACTTGAAGAAATTAACAATAGAAGAGGAGTTCTATTTCAAGTAATTTAAAACACTTAAGACTTCTTCTGTAACTCTCTTGATTAAGTTAGGAAGTAAGAAAATAGGGTTATTTACACCATTCTTTTCAAGAGATTCATAATATGGGTTGACTTTCTTATTTTGTACTTGATTATAATCAACCATAATGAGACCATCTAACAATGCTAAGCCGTCTTCTCTGTTCCACTTCTCACCACTTCCAGGAATATCTTCAGAAACATTAGACTTTACAAATTATTGATTCATATATTATTTTACCATTTATTTTAAAATAAAAATTTACAATGATAAGATAGTAGGTTCTTAAATCTTGATTTTAGACTAAAATTTCAGATCCATCTTTAGATTTAAGCCAGAACTAATATTCAAATATTTAATTTATATTGATTATTTTAATTATTTATTTATTTATTTATTTTACTCTAATAGGATGAGATTCACTATTTTTATTCTTAAATTGACTTAGTAAAACAGCCTTTTTCTCTTAGTGAGGATTTTCTAAGTTAATTTAAAGCAATTAACAAGTACCACCATTACTGCTATAAGCAATAAAGTTAAATACTTTCTTATTGGCAACTTAATGGTCAAATGCAAAAGTAAAGATTCCTTTAGTATCAAATTGATAAATTTGATAGAAAGATGCCTTTTCTAAGATAAACATAGTAGCTTTATAATCTCTAATTAGAACATAAACACCAGTCTTGTATTCTAAATGAATTATATCCTTTTAAATTAATAAATTTAATTTAGGCATTTTCTTTTTTTCTAAATTACATTTTATTATCTTTATGGAGTGTCGACAAACTTCTCGGCTTCAAAGGAGAATGACTTTGATTAGTAGACTATTTAATTATAGGCAATCAAAATGTTACTTAACTCTACTTTTTCAGCTGACTTTTCCCAACATTAAGCCTATTCGATAGAAGTGCTTTATACCTTTCTGCTGAGGAATTATTCTTTGTTGAAAACATGGACACAAAGCTAATCGTTGTTAAAAACTGAAACTAAAGCATATTTTGATTGTTGAATTTTTATTATCTTCTAATAATCTTAATTCCTATAAAAATTTAATTAATTGTTAAAAATAAATTATTTTTTCATTATATTTACAGAGAAGCTTCAACAATAGTTTCGGCGCTAGTTTTAGTAACAAGAAGAAGTTCTTTCTCAGTTAAAACGAATAGACTTTGGTTATTAATTATAGATTGATCTACCATCTTCCCAATAGTACTTTATTTTTATGTTAGTATGTGTATAAATTAAATGGAAATAATAAAAATATCGATCTATCTACTTTTCTGTGTTAATGTCATCAAACTTAGATTTAACTACATTATAGGAAAATAAACCTGATCTATCTTAAATTACAATCTTTTCATTGTCTAATTTTATCAATAAATTAATATTTAAATCTTCATAAATAATCTATATTTCTATTAATAATTTACAATCATCTTCTTAGCTCTTCCAAGAGATAATTCTTTTATCATCGATTCCATGGCTTACTATAACTTAACCTGATTAATAAATAGAATAAAATATTATTATCAGTATCAGACATTTTGATAGTAAAAATAAAAAACCTGTTTCCCTGCTCATATGTCCAAATAATCCAGAAGTTCCAAGGAAGTAGATAGACGATCTATCGATAATAGCCTCCTTAATAGCACCTATATTTTTACTACTCCAATCAGTAACTCCTACATTATGAGCATATTTTGCTACTACATTACTTGTGGCTAATGCTAAGAGTAATATTGCAATGAATTTAACCTATTTCACTTTCATTCTACTTGTTATGTTTATCTAAGAAAACAAATGAATCAATCAATTACTATTTTCCTTTACAAATTAAATTATGTTTTTATTTAAATTTTTATGTCAAGGAATATACAAATATTATTAGATTTATTAATTATTTTTGTTTGTTTGTTTTTAAATTAAATTAAATTAATTGACAGTTCCTTGGATTAAGCATATCATTCCACATATATATCTTCTAATTCTGATTTGTTTTCGTATTCCACAAACCAAATATTATTTATCTTAATATGCATACAACTACATCAATCAATCTAATTCCAACCTATTTATCCTTATTTTGAATACTTACTTCTCCCTCTTCTTATTTTCATGGTAGAAATTAACTTAAATATCATAATAGAATTTTCTCAGTTTTTTATTTTAATTTTAAAGTTAACCTTAAATAAATGAATTACAAAACAATAACCATTTGTTTGTTTATTTGTTTATTTGTTTATTTGTTTATTTGTTTGTTTGTTTGTTTGTTTGTTGGAATATTACAAGATTAAAGATCTTTGTTATTGTGTATGTAGGATAGACGCTAAAGAATATATAGATATATTCTATTAGTAAATATCTAATCAAACATAAAACAATTGAAAATAATAAATCAAATTATAGATATTTATTTCCTGATTTAAGATTTTAATTTCTTTCTACTTAAATGGATAGACTATTGATTGGAACAAGGTTTGAAGAAGATGAGCTCAAGCAAAAGTAAAATTTCTATAATCAAAAAGTATTTACTATTTTTAAGTTAAATCCACTCAGTTAGTAATAAATCTACTAATTTTAAAAAGGCTGTTAATGAGAAGGGTCATAAAAGGTTCCACGGAGCTTTCACAGGTAGTAGAATATATTGGTTTTTAAATAGCCTTAATACTAATTTAATATAGGAGGATTCTCAGCTGGGTATAAAGGAACAGTAGGGTCAGAAGAAGGTTTCATACCTAAATCATTTACTTCTTCTAGATAGTAAAGAAGTAAAAATATTAGTAGAATTTAGTAGAAAAATAGATGGTTAAATTATTTTAATTTATTAAGTTTAAAATGGAGGCTAGTCAATTCAGGATTACATGGATGAAGAGGACTTAGTAATTAATTTAAAAATATTAGGATGTAAACTTTGGAGAAAAACAAATATATATATTGATTGAATATAGGGAACTCATGTGATTGGAGCAAATTTGACAACAAAAGATGAATATGATACGTTTGCTAATGTATCAGAAACTATTTAAGCAAAATAATTTGGAGCAAAGTAGATAGATATTGAATTAATTCTTTTTCATAGTATTTTTTTAAAATCTTTTATTTAAATAGCTTCTTTGGAAAGGTACCTACTGAATTAATAGTAGAATAGAGAAAGACTGTAGGTTGGGAGATATTAAATAATATTTAATTCAAGAGAAAGAAAAAGGATTAAATATTAAAATCAATTCAAGAGAAAACTCTAGCTTAGTATTTAGAAGGAGAAGAATTGAATATTGAAGATTTCGAAGTAGATGAGCATAATAATAATTATAATAAAGATAAATTTGATTCTATGGAAAACTATAAAATCAAAAATGATTTTCAAGGAATTGGGTTTAAAGGAAAATAAGGTAATTAATTCATTTCTATTCTATTTCATTATATTTATTATAATAATTGAAAAATTTAATTTTCAAGGTGCAAGTAAGTAAGTAAGTAAGTAAATAAGAATTAAAAAAACTGTCAACATTACAAAAATTAAAAAATATTACTCATTGAAATAATTTTAAAAGAAAAAATAAACTACAACTAACTAATTAACTAACTAACTAACTAACATGACTATTAAATAAAATAAAGAGAATGATGATATTGATGAATTTGCAGAAGAAGAATTTAATAGACTTATTAAGAGATCATACATGACTTAAGAAGAAATTGAAGAAGAATAGGCAAAGAAAAAGGAAAATAATAGAATTTATACAAATTTTAAGAAAGATTATAATTATGACGATGATGATGAAGATGAAGTTTTTACTGATTAACCTAAAAAGATTATTGAATGTATGTACATTAATCAAAATAAATATTTTTAACAAAATCTTTAATTTTAAGATGAATAATAGGAGGTTACAAAAAAAGCCGATTCTTAAAAAATGATTAAACATACCTATTTGTAAATGAAGGGACTGAATATTATTTTTGTAAAAGACCAAAAAATTTTATAGATAGAAACAAAGTAATTCATAATTTCAAAAAAATTATAATAACCTTTATTTTTTATCAAAGACCTAATTAGATTAAAGTGCCAGATGATTATAATCCTTATAAAAGAATGCAAGATTACATAAAAAGTGGAGGAAAAATAATAGAATTCTAAAAGTAGAAAAAGAAAATATAAAGGTTGAATGCAGTTTAAAGAAAAGCTATCCTTGAAGGATAATAAGAGATGGGTATTTAATTTCTTAACTAATTTCTATAATAGCTAATAAATTATATTATTAATCTGGTTTAGATAAAATAAAGGAATAGATTGAAACAAAAAGATTTGTGAAAGCAAAAGAAGAAGAAGAGACTGAAGAGATTAAAAATGAAACTTTTAAATCTTGGGATGCTTAAAAATAATAAAGATATTATAATTGGGTTTAAGAAAAAGAGGGAAAAGGAATTTATATTGAAGTTGCATAAGTATGTCTATTATTAAATAACAATATAGAATTTTGAATTCATTTTTTTATAATACTAACTAAGCTTATGAGCTACAAAGAAATGAAAACAGAGCAAAAAGATTTTTCTAAAGTATTCAAAGAAATTAATGAAAAAGGAAAATAAAAAACTGTTTTAGATAAAATTGACGATCTTTAAAAGAAAATAGACGAAATCAAAAATTTTAGAACATGTTAGCCCTTTTTCCCAGATAAATTACTTTGTAAGAGATTTGGGGTTTTACCACCTTACAAAGATAAAGAGTATTTTGATAAGAAGATGGAAGAGTATAAAAGATTATAAGATAAAGATAATCTTTTATAAACTAAGGTTTTTGTTAAGGGAGGATCTTAGCAAGAAAGTGAGTATGATCCTTCCTCGCTTGGCTTGCCTGTAGAGTTTAAATCTAATAAATATGGTTTGATTTCTTATAAAAAGGATGAAAACGATATGGATTTAGACAATGACGATGAAGAATAAGATAGCAATAAACTTCATAGTAAAAACAAACATAATGTAATTTAGTTAAATTTATTTATGGTATTTGAATAATAAATAATCTTTATCTTCAAATAGAATAAAGGCTAATAAGAAGATATTTACGATGTAGGGAAGTCTTTCTAATAGAAAAAAATATAAAGAGATTTTTAGATTCAAGAAAATTAAAAACTAATAGAGGAAATTGAATAGGATAAAAAGGAAATCTTTAAAGAAAAACCTCCAATCTAACTATTTAAATCAATCTTTGGAGATGATGAAGATTAAGATGAATCAGAGGATTGAATTTAAAATAAAATAAAGAAAATTGTTTTAAATTTATAAAATAAATAATGAACATAAAACAAAATGTTATGCTTATAAAGATGATAAAGATGATAAAGTTGATTAAGATGATTAAGATGATAAAGAGGGTAGAATGTTCTAAAGTATTATATAATCTTAAAATTAAATTATGAGTAATTATATAAATATTTTATTTTAAAAAGATGTGTGAAAGTATTTATTTACTAATTCATAATTATTTTTCAATCAATTAATAATAATAATAATAATAAAATTAACAATAGTTTTTCATAGATATTTATCTCATAAATTATTCTGTTGTTCATCAGAAGTGTTTTTATTATTATTTTTCTAATTGATACTATTTTATTCAATATTACTATCGCTTTATTATTCTTCAACTTATTATATTCCTATATTGCTTTCTTTTTAATCCCCTTAATTTTCTACATTACTATCTAAATTATTATCCATAGCTTTGATATCTTAACCTTCTAGCTTAGCTCCCTCTTCAATTTATTAAGCCTTTATAGAATTTTCTTAGTTAGCATTAATTAGTTACTATTCTAACCTTTCTTCTTCTCTTTATTTACGAATTTATCCAATTCTTTCTTCGCAAACAAGCACTTTCACAATAGATTTATGGATAGTATCTAAATCTTTTCTTATTTTCTTAAAATTTGGTAGTTATTATTCATAATTCTCTTTTATTTATTTATATTTTGATTAGCTTATCTTGTTTAATTGCTGCACTTCTCCTAATGTTTATCTGATTATCTTTAAACTGATTAATTCAAATTTTTACAAAAATAAATATATATGACAGCAAAGAAAGAGTGAGTTACCTATCAACTTAGTTTCTAAAAATTGCTTTCATATCATCCTTTTTAGTGATGGCTAAAATATTTTATCTTTAAGGGGATTTACTGGGAGATTAAGTATCAAAAGACATGTGTTTAGTTTAGTAAATTATATTAAGAAAGGCACCAATTAATTAAATTATGTAGATATTTAACTTTAATTTGATATAGATAAATTGAAAGGATTTCTTTCTTTATCTATCTATCCTATCATTTAAGAATAAGAAATTAAATAAATCTATTGTATTTATTTTATTGATTCAAAAGACTGTATGTATTTAAATTATTAAAGAATAAATGAAAATAAAGGTTTATTTGCTAGTAGTATATAGCTCAGTTCATATAATATTTATTAATTACTTCTATATTACAATTTTGATGCACAAAAATATTAATTATTTCACTTTCTAAATTGTGAGTAAATATTAAATATTTAATCAAATTAGCTCTATAAGTTATTAAAATTTAACCATTATTTTAGAAAAAGTATATAAATTAGAAATAATTATTGGTAAGAAGAAGATATTTAATTAAAACCTGCAATATCTATAACCAAAGCAAATCCCTTAAGAATTTGGTAAGAAATTTACTAATTTTACTTACAAACAGAAAACAATCTTTCTGATTTAATGGAAAAATAGATATTTTCTTAGAGTTAACAGAATCATAAAGAAAGATATTAGGATAGCGGCGAATAAAGCAAAAATTCAAAAAACCTTAATGTCCTAAATAAATCCTAATAAACAAATTAAGAATCTTCTATTTCGTATCATTAGAGAATGAATAGATCTAAATTTAACTTTAATATTTAGGATCATGAAGACCTAAATAGAGTTAATCAAAAGTGTGAATCTCTTTTAGAATTTGATTACTCTGATTTATCAAAAATACCAATTTAAGAGATAGATAAAACAAATGGCCTACATTAATATGAATTAGCAAGCCCCATTCAAACAGTAGAAGAATTATATTAGTTGTAAGGTTACTATATATCAAGCAAAAATAATATTAGTAATTAGAAAGATATTTTAGAGTAAACAGGAAGAGATGATAATGCTCACAATCTTTTATTAAAAAATGTTAACAGAAATTCAATAGAGAATAGGCTGTTTGAAGAGAATAATACAATCTATGGAGATATTAATACAAAAATTCCTTAAAGAATTTCATTTTTTGATGGTTTATCGAATAATAATTGTAATACACTAGGGATTGAAAAACATATTTAACTTTATGAGGCAGATAGAAATTAAAGCAAAAGGGATAGGTAATTAATTGTTGTTCTTTTCAAACTATTATTTACTTATTTTACTAAATTATTATATTATAAGATAAAAATGTTGCCATACTTTATTTATTCTATCAATTCCAATCTAAAATTATTTTTAATTATAACCAACCATTCATTCAAAATATCAATAAATTAATGAATAAAAAGAATCAGTATTTTTTATCTTAACTAAAACAAAATATATTTTTTTAGTTAATAAGAATTTATTTGAATTTTAATAACTAACTAATGAATGAACTCTACCACAATTAAAGCAAAATTACTTTCATAAGTAAATTAAAGCTTACTGTTCTCCTCTCAATTATAAATATTTGTGAGATTTGTTATTTTTACTATAAAATCTAATACTTTCTTGAGATTATAGATAAGTTTTTAGTTTTAAAATAATTAATATAAAATTTATACTAACCCTCCTCCATAAATCTTATTAAATTATAAGGCGTAAATAATCTTTCAATTTAAAAATAATAGTTTTTTTTAATTAAATCAGATAGAACAGTGGAGAATTAACAACTAGAAATGATATGTCAAAAAAGGGAGAAGGTAAAAAAACAATAAAAGGATCATTCAAATTAATAACTTTTATTCTTCCTAGATTAAGAAAGTTTTTTGAAACAAAAACATATTAAGGGAGAACTAAATTTTTAAATTAAGAGTTGAGATAGTTAATAAATGATACTTGTGACTATGAAAAGAAAACAATTAATACTTCTAATATATTTACTTCCATAGTTCTTTATTTATTTAAATGTGTTGAAAGGTTTTGTATTCTGCTAAGACTAAATAAGATCCCTCTTTTTGACCCTGAAAATTTTATAAAACTGATTATAAATGCTATTATTGTAGCTTATAATTGCTTCTTTTTGTTTATAATATCAGTAGAAGTTTGTTTTTCAGCTCATTTTCCTGACCAATAAAAAATGTTCCATTCTGTTGCTATGGCAGCTTGGATTACTGAAATGCTTCTATAAATGAATACTGCGACATATCACCACAACACTTTTACAAAAGATAGAAAAATTATATTAAAGATTTATTGTAAAGAATACATTTTTTTTGAAATATTGCCATTACTTTTTGAAGGAAGAACATCTGATTCCATTCCTATAAATATACTACTTCACTTACCTCTTCTATTGAAAATCAAAGGGATTATGATCATCATGAAAAAGATAGAATTTTATGCTCTTTAAATGCTTGAAAAGCATTATATCCTCTTTTTATTTAAATTGTGTACCAAAGTCATAATATTGGGTCATATAATAGCTTGTACTAGAAATATAGTTTCTAGCTTTGAAGCCCATGTACTAGGTATAGAAAATACCTGGGTTTTGGAATTTTAAAATTCAAGCTGGCACATATTATATTTAGAATGTTTGTATTGGTCATTTGCAATTATGATGCATAATCTATCAGAAAAACCAAGAAATGACATTGAATTAGTTTATTCTTGTCTTATCATGCTTATCACTACAATCATTTTTGGTTATATGCTGAATTCAATCGGAACTATTCTAGCTGATATCTCTAAATCATAAGAGGAATATAAAAAAGATCTTAATATTCTTAACTCTTATATGAAGAGAAAGCACATAGATCTGTAAGTCCTAAAAGTTAAAGATAATCATTTTAAATTTAATATTTTTTAATAAATTAGAAGTTTAAGAAGAAGAGTGAACTCGAATTTGCTTAAATATTACCATCAATAAACTAGAGATAAAATTATATAAGAAAAAGAAACGATATCAAAACTAAGTGAATATATTTAGCATGAGCTAATTTACTCCTCTAATCATAAAATCTTGAAATAATTTCCATTATTTTGCTAATTATTTTCTAATGAGACACTAGTTTAATTGTATAATATCATGGAAGAAGTAATATATGCTCCTAATTAAATGATATTTAGTTAATAATCTAGTCATGAAGACAGTATATTTTTGATTTAATCTGGGCAAGGTAATTAATTAATTCATAATTATATTAATATTATCTAACTTTCATTGTTAATCTCTAAAAATATTAAGTTACTCTATATGTAGAGAGAGAAGAGTAGACAAAAGGTTAGCCTTTAAATATTCAATCTTAATCAATGTAATATTTTCACTAAAACTATCTATCTATCACTCTATTATTTTATAAAGTTGCAATCTTTTTTAAAAAATTAAAGATAATATAATTTAGTTATTTTACAGATTATTTTTTAAAATATGAAGGTTTATAAATAATAAAGATAATTATTAGTAGAATAATATGAATTCCAAATTAAAAAAGAATATAAAAATATTAAAAGACGGAGAATACTTTGGATTATTTAATTTTATTACAGGAAAAGATAAAACGATGAATGCTTAAAGCAATAAATTCTCATAGATTGTGAAGATAAATAGAAATAACTTCATCAATATAATTAAAGATAATAAAGCTGATTATGAAAAATTTATGGAGCTAAAAGATAGAATCATTTTTGATAAGAATTATAAGGTTGTTAAAGAATTAAATTGCTTTGGATGTCAGAGTTAAGATCATATGATAGAATCCTGCAATAAAATTTTTTTTGATAAATAAAATGTCTATATTTTCCACAATTATAATTATAGCCCATTTTAAGAAAGACACTTAAATTTCAATAGGAAAAAAAAGTCTTTCCAAACTTTTCTCTAATTTAGTAAAGTTCAAGAAACTTGTACTAAATATGCAAAAGAAAATAATCTAATTGATAGCTCTCATGATTTATCTTACGACTCTAATGGAATAGCTAATAAAACAGAATCTTCTTTAAGTAATGATGACGATGATGATGAAGAACAATCTTAAACTCCGAAAAATACTTCGAAAGATTTGCTTTCTTCTGTTTAAGAGGAGAAGCTAAAATCTATTAAAAGGAAAAAATATAGTCTAAGTGCTTTAAAATCTTTTGATATTACTTCAATTTAGTCAGAAAATTTAGACGATGGGAGAAAAGCAGAGGAATTCTCAAATTACAATAACTTAAGCAAAGCATTAACAAAATAAGTATATTTTTTAATAATAAAAACTTTTATCATCTATTTTTTTACTTTAAAAATAATGGAATTTCGAGTTTAAGATTATGAATCTTATCTATTATTCTTCTAAATTTTAAGAACTTTAAAAAATAAATATTAGAAAAATTAAAATGATAGAATCAAAGGGTTATATATATTAAAGGGAATGAGTGCATTAACTATTTAAAATTATTTATTTATTTTAATTTAATTTAATTTATAGACAGAGAAAGAATTTGCTACAGAATATATAGGAGATGATGAAGTTAATAACTTCTTTAGATAAAGAACAAAATCTCACCATAATTATACTGGCAATCTGAAAAAGAATTCTCTATATAAAATTAATAGCGATTAAGATGTTATTATTCCTTCTAATTCTATAGCTAATGGAGTAGAATCTATTAAGAGGGATTATAATTCACCTTCAATTTTGGATAGCTTTGGAGAAAAAGGAAAAAGTTAAACAAATTTCGCCAAAGAAAGATCCCCATAATCACCACCAACTTCTCTTTTTTATGACATTGTCCCACCTATGCCTTCTAGAAAATCTATATTAATAAATAATGATAAAGAAGACATACTAAATAACTAAATACTTCACAATAAAAGTTCTCTCGGGATTGCTAATAATTCACACTTAAAACCTAGACACTCAATACATTTTATGAATTCTTAATTCATCAGGAAACTATATAACTAATAAAATCAATAAGCTTAAGAAGATTTACAATTGGATGATTATTTTGAATGGAAATTTGAAAAAATTTAAGAATATTAAAACTATTTCATATTTTATAACTACCCAAATGTTATCAAAAGATTAAATGGAAATATGTACAATAGATAAAATAAAAGAAAGAGGACTCTAAGAACAAAAACAAAGCTCAAAGGTACAACTATTATAAGACATCCAAAATAATCAGGTTAATAATTTGAAAGTAAAATCAACTCTCATTAATAGTCTAATACGTCTAATAATTGATGAATAAAAAGTAGTCAAAAAAATTAAATTAAATATTTCTAAAATCACTTATATATATATATTTATTTATAATGTAATAAATGTTAAAGTTTACAATTTTTAGATTATCAAATCAACTATAAAAATAATCAAATAAACAGCTAAATTAGGAACACTATTTATTTTGATTAATAAAAATTATAAATTTTAATTCTAAATTAGATCACTATTAACTTATAATAATAAGATAAGCAAACAAGTCAACCTAAATCTAAGGATAGATACAAATTTTAATTTTAAACAAGTTATTTATTACTCCTGATTTTGATCGAAATAGACTAATAAATCAATTCAACCCTTTGATATCTATTATATACTATTATCTTAAAAACTATTCCATCTCCTATTTATTTTTACTTCAAAAATATTATTAAATAATATAACATAAATAAAATGAACTTAATAATATATAACCCAAGGATCTTTTAGAAATTATAAATAGATAGATAGATAGATAGAGAGGGATTTGAATAATTTAATATGAACTAAGTTAAGAATTTAATAAACTATTCCTACCAATAAATAATTTAGCATAATTTGATATTTGAATGGTATTTATTAAATTATAATAAAAAATACAAAAAATAAACTATTTAATATTAATTATATTTTTTTATATAAACATTTTAATCAAATTTGTGGGCCGCATACTTATTAACATGATTTAAACCAAGTAATTCCATTATTATTTTTTTAAAGAGATTTATTAGATCTAAGTTAGAAGCCTTTTCCATTACCCTTAGCTCCTCTTGAACCTTATCCTCCAAGTTTAGAGGAAGTATAGGTAATTGCTTAGCAATTTTCATCTAAATTACAAGCTACCCTCGCTTCTTCAAATGTTGAAAAATCTTTGCATCCTTAAACGCAACCCTCGCTTGTTCCAAGATTTGATTTAGTATACTTACATCTTTCAATAAAGGGACAATTTCTAGTTTTGATCATTGAAAATAAATCTAAATTAGGAGTATTTAATTCATCCCCTGATCTCAATTAAAATGTTAGTTTTTGTGCTGGGAAAAATGTAAATTGAAATATATTGAAATCTTAATTTGAGAGAGATACTCCTTTACAAAATTTGTCAGATCTACATTAGTTTAAAGCCGTATCTAAATCGTCAAATTTTAGGCATTCTTATGCACAATCATTGAGTATAACTTAATTTTTTCTTTGAAAACAATCACCTTATTATAAAGTAATAGGAAATAGAGTAAGTTAAACTATGAATATTATTTTAAAAATCATATTGAGTAAAAGTTTAGTTTAGATTTATTTCAATTAAATTAAATAAAATTGTTATCAATCTAGATGTCATAAGATAATATTTATTATAGGATATAAAAATAGATAAATAAAATATTTATAATAAGGCATCAATATTTACAAAATATTATTTAAAAAATAGAATATTAAAATAGATTTATCGTCCATCCATCCATATTTCACAAGTTCATTAATGGCAAATTTTTAACTCAAAAAATATAAAATAAAATATAACATATATGTATAGAATTTCAGAATGAATTAAATTTAATCAAGTTAATCTAACTCTATTAATATTATATCCTACTTTAAACTTAAAAGGGAGAAGAAAATAGAAAATTATTCATTTAGAAATTTTAAATTTAGAAAATCATTTGGTAAAATTTAAAGAAGTAACATTAGGAGTAGAAAAAACATATTTTATTTTTAATTAATATAGATTTTTCTCCATTTTACAAAATATTTGTAGATTAAAAAAAAGAGAAAAATTTTCAATTCTAAATAAATATGATTTACTAATGATTAATTATTGAAAGATAGGAATTTCTTTCTATAATAATAGATTTATTTAAATAAATTAATTATCTTTGTCTCATTTTTCAACATTTTAATTGTATTTTTCACTTTTTAAGAGAGAGCTATTATTTATTTATTTATTTATTTATTTGAAGATTTGTAAATAGAGGCGATAGGATTAAAAAGAGATAATAAAACTTAAAATAGTAAAGAGACATTAAGGATTATTCATTTATATATTTAAAGGTCAAAGATGCTCGAAAAATAATAATTGGTAATTTAGAATACGTAGTAACAATAAAATGAACACATCTTCAATGAAGAATAGTCCTATAAATTTCATTTCGATTTTAATTATGAAATAATCCTATAATTTTATAAATTCTTAAGTAGTTGACTAAGAAATCAAATCTAGCATATTTAATAAGAAGGATTTTCAATTTTTTATCAATAAGTATAAATTAAATAAGTAACTTTAATAGAAGTAGTTAGGGTTAATACTAAATACAAACTTCTTTTATAAATTGTACATATGCTAACCATATCTTAACAAAAGTACAATGATCACTAGAATTAGAGTCTAGGATTTAATTTAACTGACCATCTTGAATTGAGGATGGTTAATCTAAGAAAAGATACTCCATCATCATTTGATAATAATTAATTAGATAAGATGGAGGAGAATATAAATTCTAGTAAAAATGACTATTTAATCAAAATCTAAAAGAAATGCGAGGATTCATTTCTAGGATAGGTTGATATCCCTTAAACTTACAAACATCAGGATGAAAGTTCTTTTCGGAATGATGAAAAATAATCCATTAATACATTTCATTTAGATAAAAAAAATGTGCCTGATAAAGATCTATTAGGCATAAATCTAGAGAATGCTAATACTCATAAATCGAACCTTACAATCGCATTTATGCGGAGTAGATCATAGAATAGTAATTTCATGAAAAAAATAAGTATGGGAAGGAGTCCAATGGAAAGCAGAAACCAAGCTCTAATGGATGAGAAAAGCTATCCATAGCAAATAGGAGCACTATAGAATGATGAGATAAACAAAATGAAATATTAGTAAATATTATTCTTTCTTTTTAAATTTCAAAAGTTAAGTAATTAGTAGTTTGATTTACTAAAATGTTTTAAAGATTTTTAAAGTAATATATCATTAGCACAAAACTTCTTTTTGTTCATTCTTAGTTGTTTTCCCTTTCTTAGAAACCATTATACATACTTTAGGGTTTATTTTACTCTTTTGTACTAAACTGTACACAAATCATTGAATTATCAATTTTTGGTTATTAAATTTACCGTTTATTTACTTTAAAAAATAATTTTGAACAATGAATAGATATTTTACTACATAGAATATTTGATTTATAACTAATTTTAGAATATTATTAAAAATATACACAAATATCAGTTAATGTTCAGTTTTGTAATTTATAAAAATTCATAGAAAAGATTAATAGTTTAGAAAAGTTTTTAAAAAACTAACTTAAATAATCTAATTAATTAATGAATTAATTATCATTTTAGATCTAAAAAATCTGTGTTAATTTAATTATTTACTTGAAAAGTAATTTTGAGAAATTAATTAATATGATAAATAAGAAAAATTAACATCAGACAGAATAAAGCGTTTAAAATATTGCTAAATATCAAAAAGAAAATGTTTTTTATTTTATTTTATTTTTCTTTATTAAAAGAATTTAAGGAGAAGATAATACCAAGTATACAATTAAAAAGACAGAAAATACTAAAAAATTCTAGTGTTAAATTAAAATGCTTACATTTATTCTACCAAAGATGAGAAAATTTTTAGAGACTAAGACTTATATAGGTAGGACTAAGTACTTAAATTCAGATATTAGATTATATTTGAATGATTTATCAGATAATTTAGAAGATATCATCAAGAAAAAGCTAAAAATATTGTAAATCTTTAGTCTTTTTGTAGAATACATTATATGGGTATTAAGATGCTTAAAGTTAGATAAGATTCCTTTAATAAACCCTGAAAACCCCGTTAAACTGTTGATCAATAGTATTATCGTAGCATATAACTGCTTTTATTTATTTATAATTTCAATTGAAGTATTTTTTGAGGCTCATTTTGGAGTATACTAAGATATTTTTAATTCAATTGCAACTTTCTGTTGGATAACAGAGATGATTATCTAAATGAATACGTCATGTTACCATGATAATCACTTTGAAACTGATAGGAAAGTTATAATGAGGATATATTTAAAAGAATATTTCTTTTTTGAAATTATTCCTATTTTATTTGAAGGCAGAAAATCCTCAAATACACTGATCAACATATTATTGCATATCCCTTTATTGTTAAAAATAAAGGGAATGATGATTATTCTTCACAAACTAGAATTCTATGTCTTGTAGATTTTAGAGAAAGCTTATATTTTACATTTATTTAAACTATGCATGTAGGTCATCATACTTGGACATATAATCGCTTGCTCTTGGTACAGTGTAGGTTTAATAGAGAAAACTTTTATAAAAAATGAGTAAAGTTGGATAGAAAAGATTAATTTTAAGTATTAAGGTAGTATTAATTCTATTCTTTTATGGTAAATTTACTATTTAGAAGCTCTCTACTGGTCATTTTCATAGATGATGCACAATTCTTAAGATAAACCAGGAACAGATATAGAATTGGCGTATGCATCTCTTACTATGCTTCTCTCCAGTATACTCTTTGTATACTTATTAAATTCTATTGGCGAAATTCTAATTGATATCAAAAAACAATCTGAAGACTATAAAAGAGATCTTAATATCCTTAATCAATTAATGAAAAGAAAAAAAATAGATTTGTAAACATAATTTTGAATAATTCAATTAAATATTCTTGAAACCAAAATAGAAATCAATTTTATCGGAAGAAAGCTTTTTATCTTTAGATGAGGCTTTCATCTTTTAATTTAATATAAAATTTATAATCGCTCCTAGAAAAGACATTTTAAAAGAATCTAGAGAAAAATCTAATTAAAATATATAATTTAATTAATATAAAAAGGAGTTTAAGAAGAAGGGCGAATCTGAATTTACTCAAATATTATTAACAACAAAGTAGAGATAAAATGGGGTAAGAGAAGGAAATAATAAATAAGCTAACTGAATAAATTTAAACAGAGCTAATAGTTTAATCAAATTAAAAACTTGCTAAGATGATTCCTATTTTTAGTGAGATTTTTTCAGAAGAGACAATGATTAAATTGTATTCAATAATGGAGGAAGAAGTTTATGCTCCTAACTCGGTTATATTCAATTGCAAAACATCTACATTTAATGATAATATCTATTTAATCATTAAAGGAAGTGGTAATTTTTTATCATCAATATGTAAATTATACTGAAGGGATGGATATATATTAAGATATTTTTAAATCTTACAAGAGAGTAATTACCACCTACCCATCTACATCCCACTCACCCATATTGCCTCCTATGTTTAGAACAAATAATAATAAATTAATATTTTATAAAATATAAACTAGTTGCAGTTTTTATAGAGAGAGGAGAAATAAATTCTGGATAAAAAATAATAAATAAAAGCTAATCATCATTAAAGTAAGTTTATTATTTATTTGTATTAAATATCTGATAAAATTTACATTAAAATAAATTAAGCTAAAATTTAAGTAAGAAGAGTAATGCGGATAATAAGAAAGATTTAATTTTGTTAAAAGATGGAGAATCTTTTGGAGTTTATAGTTTTATTACTGGAACTGATAAAATAGTTAACATAATGACAAAAAAATATACTTAAATGATTAAAATCTAAAGAAAATCTTTTATCGAAATAATCAAATAAAACAAAGATGATTACGAAAAATTTATGGAAATTAAGGATAAAATTTTGTTTGATAAAAACATTAAAGCTGGAAAGAAAATAAAATGTTATGCTTGTAAAAGTTATGAACATATTTTTTCAGATTGTAATAAAGTTTAATTTGATAAAAATAATTCCTTTATCATCCACAGATATCTAAGACATATAGAATAGGATAGAAATATGGAATATAAAAGATATAGACCAAGAACCAATAATTCAAGATCTTTACAAAAATCTCTTTCCAACCAAATTTACTAATTTTAAGAAATGAATGACTTAGGTTCTACTACAGAAGATTATATGAATGATTCATAATCATTTTTTGTTTATAATTAAAATTTTGTTAACGAACAACCAGAAGAAGAAGAAGACGAAGCAAAATAGAATTATGAAATTGACAACACTTCTGAAAAATCGGATAGTAATAAAGAAAATTCGAATATGGACTATACGATTAATAATGCTAACTCATTAATTAATTATGGTAATTAAAACAGTTCAGATTTAAATTAACTAGAAAGTGGAGGAGGAGGAAGCAACTAAATTAAAATATAAAAAAGTGTATTTGAAAAACAAAGAAAAGAAAGTTAAAATAAATAGTTAGGATTATATCCTAATTTAATTCAAGCAAACTCTAAAGAAATCTTCAATATACCTCATAGTGCTGTTTATGGAGATCATAATATTGTTTAAAACGGAGATATATTTTTCAATAATAATTGGGATAAATATGAAAAAGAGAATTTAGAAGAATTGGATTTAGATAAATTTTAAACATCCTCTCCCCTAAAGACTAAAAAAGTATGTTTAATCATATCTTGAAGAAGTATTTATTAATTATTTATTTTATTATTTTATTAGCTTAGCAAAAAAATGGAGGATAATATGAACCGAATTGGTAACAAAAAATGTAATCAATATTATAAAATAACAAATTATTTTTTTATCTATTATTTATTTATTTATTATAAGAAACTATCGGAATATCTAAAAGCTAATCTGTAGTTAATTCTCCTAAATCATCTTTATAGGATAAAAAATATGCTTAATTTTCTCCTCAGTTGAATTAACCTGATGATCTTCTAAATAGAAATCTATAATTTCCATTATTAAAAGAGTTGAAATCAGGTGATCTAAATTCATCAAGTATTGTGATTGGAGGTAATTCTAACTATCCTTAAAAAAGGAGATAAAGTTTTAAACTATCCTAGAAAGTAGTAGATATTAACCAGCAATAATCTCAATAATTTTTATAGAAGATAGAATCAAAGAGGAAAGAGAGCAGGTAATAATCCTTATTGGAACAATAAAATTAGTAATACTATTAAATCCATGATCATAAAAAGGCTGCTTCTTTACTGAATTCTGATTAAATTAAGAAAGAAGGAGAAAGATATTCTTTTTTAAAATAAAGGCAATCTATATTATATAATCCTTTATACTTGTAATAGAGATTAGAATCAGGATAATATCTAGAAGGAGATAAGGAGTAATATATTTGGAAATTTGACAAAATGAAAGATTTTACTTTCTATTTTCCATACTACAACTTATAAAACGTCCTTAAAAGATGGTATTAAAATTATTATTTAAAAATAAATAAAAAGAATAAAAAATTAAAATTAAAGTAAACAACATCATATAATTTCAAAGCTAGTCTATAATCTCATAAATGAATTATATTTATCTATCTATCTATCTATCTATCTATCTTTCACATATTTCTATCAATTGTCTAATAATCTATTATTACATTTTCAATTTTCAAAAAAATAGAAATCTATTTATTTTTAATTTACAGCAAAAACAAAAATAATTTTTGATTAAAATATTGAAATTTGTAGATGAAACAAAGAAAATATAAATACATACATACATACATATAATAGATTTATAAGATAAATAATCAAATTTCATAATTCATCATATAATAATTGTTTTTTTATATAATAATTGGTTATTAATTTTTAGAAGGACTTTCATTTTATTAATTACTACTTAATGAGCTAGATTTGCTTTCTTATGTCTATGTGCTTTGTTTGGGATATTAAAATTTAGTTTGTAAGTTTTCCAGAAATTATTTTTCTCTCCAATTGATAGTTATTGGGAATATATTAACGATAAATATTCCAAGTGCTTAAATAGCAAATAAAATTAAGAATACATTATTCCAAGAAAAGTTTTTTACAATAATTTATTAGATTACTCCTGACAGAGGGAAACCAAGAGCTAGAATAAAATAGATTTTTGGTGCTATAATAGAACCAAATAACTTATAACAATGAGCAGGCATTATAACATACCATCCACCATAACACAAAAAAGTTAGAACAATATATGTGCAATATAAAAAAGAATTCTATGCAATGAAAGGCATTGAAATGTTTAAAGTAATTTAAAATAACAGATTAAGCTAAATCAATTTCTTTAATTTCATTTTATCCATCAAATACCCCCAAAATATTCTAGAAAAACCATTTGAAATAGAGCTAGCAGTAGAAATAATGTAATAGTACTAATCATTGTTATGGAAACTAAGTCCATAACTTTTATAATTAGAGGATATTACTAATCCATAGCACACTCCAATACAAGCCAGCGTTAAAGAAACATACAATTCTTTTTATCTTAATGCTACTGAAACACTTCTGCATTCTTCTTCACTTATATTCATCATTTCTTTCTCTCTCTTCTTTTCCAGTTTATATTCCTCTTTTGCTGAAAGTGGAGCTTCATTCCAAGTAATTTCTGTGGTTTCCTTTTATATTTATTCCTAACTTTCACTTTTCTTATCTCTGATTTATTAATTATCTTTATCTTCCTCACTGATATTATCTGAGCCTTCTTTCTAGATTATTACTTCTTTAGATTAAACGCCAAGTTATTAGAGACTTTAAAGGCTTATCAAACTCGCTTAGACTTCAAGTAGGTCTCTTTAAGAAGGTTTTATGATGAAGTAAGATCCAATTAAGGATATTACTAAATACATAATAGCTAAACTAACTAATGTACTAGGAAGATTACTACTAACTTCGGGAGGATATAGATATTCTTACTATTCTTCATTCCACTAAGCTTTAAGATTTTATGGGTTTATAAGATAGTATAATATCCAGTTAAATACCAATGACCCTATACCATAGCCACAAATTATTGTGCCATAAGCTGTTCCTTTTCTATTAGGAAAGAATTTTGATGCGTTATCTAAGGGAATCATATAAATAAATCCCATGAATATACCTGCTGTAAATCCATAAAAAAATGCAAACATCCAAAATTTAGTTGCGACAGAGCTTAGCATAATACTCAAACAAATTCCTATCGAACAAACGAATGATACTCTTTATGGCCCAAATTTATTTGCTAAATTAGCACCTTGAGAAATTCCTATTGGGAAGGAAAGTAATATAATAGGGAAGACAATATTAACATCTTTGGTAGTTATGTATTATCCCTTCTACTAAACAAAGTATGCTGTTATATATTCACATAAATTAGCCCAGATATATGTAGAGCCTAAAACAATGTGAATCAGGAATCCACCTAAGAGTCCTAACTTACCCCTTGATTTAAAATCTAAGTTATCTATTTTTTTTTTCATAAATCTTTAAAAAGTTAAGTTAATAATCAACTTATTAATGAGCTTTTCTTATCTATTTTTTATATGTTAGTTTGTTGGTTTGATTGATTGATTGAATATTTATTTGTTTACCTACCAATTAGATGATATATTAAAGTCATCAGCCAACTAATTAGATATTGATTGATCTTTCGATTAACGATAAAAATTATTAGGCTTAGTGATAAATATCAAAATATTAATAACTCACTTAAAGATAAAAATAGGAGTAAAATCTCTATTTTAATAAATAAATATAATAATTAAATTTTAAAATAGAATCTTAAATAAACGGAAATATTATTAATAAGAAGTATATTATTTTCTAAATATTCTAGATTTATTCAATTTTATTACATTTATTCTATATCCAATATTCTCTATTTATAGCTATCAAGCCCGTGTAGCTCAGTTGGTTAGAGCGCGAGTCTCATAATCTCGAGGCCGAGGGTTCGATCCCCTCCGCAGGCATTTTCATTTTGCTAAATTATTTTTTCTAAAACTATACAATATAAAAAAATGAAATGATTGCATTTTTGAATCTAAATTTCATTTATATTACAAGTAGTAATTTCTTTTTAGTTTATTTCTAAAATTGTAATATACATACCTTATTTTCTCTTCTGTTAGCCTCACACCAAGAATCAACTTTGACTAAAAGTATGTTAGAATTCTGGCTGTATTTAGTTACTTTAAATTAATGATGTTTATAATTAAATTCTAGCTAGTTACTTTGAACTAATGACAAACAGTTTGTCTAATGGTATTTTTATTTAAATTAAATAATGCTTAAATTATAAGTATTTTTATATTTTTGAATTCAATCAAAATATTGGTTATGATTTTACAATAAGTTATAAAGATATACATACTTTACATTAAAATTAAAGGATATTATTTATTTATTTATTTAATACTCACTTAGATTATTTATTTGCCTTTTTTATAGAAGGGGGTACAGCTTCAAAACGAACTATGCAAGTGAGTATAAGAGCAAATACTTAAATACCAGTAAATACAAAGAACATACTTCCCCAACCTATTGCTTCCTATACAATCTTAACTAAAAAGAATTATGTGAATGAAGCAAGAGAGAATCCAATAAAAGTAACACCAAATATGTTGGTACCAATTTTTTTTCCATAGATTCTTGTAATAAGGGTAGGCATTACAGAGTACCAACCGCCGTAAACAAAGTAACCTAAGATCACATAAATGATAAATAAGGCTGAAATACTGGAAACATATTAATAGGTGATACTAATGATAATTTAAAGAGTAAGGTTTGCGAAAATAATTTATTTGATTTTTAATTTCTCCATTAAACTGCCCCAGAATAATCTTGAAATTCCATTGAAAACGCTACCAGCTGTACCAGCTGCACTGAGGAAACTATCTTAATAGCCAAGATGTTCGCCATATAACTTATAATTAGATACAGTCATAGCACCATAAGCAGCATATAAAAGAGTTAAAATAATTGAAATATAGATGAAAGGAGTTGATAAACCTTCTTTTATAGAATTAAATTCATAATACTATTATTCATTTTTCTTAATTAATATCTTTGGAAGTTCACCCATTCCTCCTGATGAAGATGTTGGCTTTAATATCTTATTGCTATGTGTTGTTTCACTCTAAGGATGATCAAATTTATGAGTATCTTAATTGATTGGATGCTCATCGTGGTGATGATCATCAGAGATTCCAGGATGATCGTGATGATCTTGAGAATGTTAATCTTCTTAATGATAGGTATCGACATGATGACTTCCAATTATATTAATACCAACTGACCCAGGGGGAGGAGAGTGCTCTCCTGATTAATGCTAAGGATGAGTCAATTCATAAATATGTTTATCTTATTATTAACATTCTTCTTAATTTGGTCTTTCATGAAGGAATGCTGCTATAGATGCACCTATAATCTATATTATTCCTAAAATTCTAATAGCATTTGGTAATCTATCACAAACTTCAATTGAAAAATATTTAGAATTTCCAATGGCTACACTTGCTTTCTCATTATTTGGATTAATAAGAGCAAACATAACCCAAATAAAAACGGTTGCACCAAAACCAAATCCACCAGTAATTACACCACTAACTAGACCTTTCTTTTATGGGAAATATCTATTTGCAATATTAAAAAAATATTTAATAGGTTATTTTAATACAAATAGCAATTCATTATTTATTAGATATTAAAATCTCATTGTTTTTTTAGAATGAAGAATGAAGGTAGGAAGAAAGGGAGGTTTGAACATTTTAATATATTTATTTATTTAAAAAATGTTAAACTTTTGCTATTTCGCAATTTGGGATTATTTTATAAATATTTTAGTTTTCATTCCTCCTATTTCACTTAATACAACCAAATTTATAAGCAGCTCTTTAATTCAAAAAAAAATTGCTGATTTTATGAATGGATGAATCCCTTTCACTTATTCATTTACCATCTTACTCAATCTCTAAATGGGAAAGCTAAATAAAAACACTTAAAAGATTGTATCTCATTAACTTGAAAATTCTTTAAAATAAAATTCTATTTGTAGAAGTAAAAGGGTATATTGATTCTAATAAAATAAATGAATTATGTTAAAAAAGACTAAACTTAATATTCAAAAACTTATTTTCAAAGTTCTCGCTAGCTATAATAATTGAGAGAAATATTAATAAATAAACCATTTACAAGTATCCAGTATTGAAAGGAACCATATACATAAGACCCGTGAGCAAACCAAAAGTGAATCCATAAAGAAGAACGAAGATATAGAAATTTTTAAGCAAAAAGGAGCTAATAATAACAACAATACCCAAAGTAACAGAGCATACAAGTAGGTATATCCTGAATCCAAATTTAGTAGCAAAATAAGGTCCTAATGGGGTACCAATGTTTATGGCTAATAAAGTAAATGGGAAGACTGCTCCAACATCTTCTTTTGTGAAATCCTATCCATCATGCTTTAAATATGAGGTAATATAGGTACTAATACTACCCCACATATAGAAGGTACCTAAGATAAAATGCAAAAGAAAGCCAGACCCTAAAGCTAAATATCCTTTCTTTTAAAAAGGCAAGTTTCTAAAAGGACTTTTAAAAACCATTTTTGTTTGTTTGTTGTTTATTTTGTTATGTAGCTTTGGAAGTTAGATAGATAAATACCTTTTTGATCTTATACAAAAATTATTCAGTTTTTTGTTATTTAATTTATTGTAAAATATAATTAGAATCTATTGATCAGATTTAAATGTCCTTTGACTTGAAATTTTAGCCAAAAACTTAAGAGTTAGCATCAATAGTTTATTCTGAGAATTATCTCTTTGAATTTGATTATTTTCATAATTGTCTTATCAAAATGTTGGAGTGTTTTCATCAGAAAGTCAAAAAATCCTAAAATATAGCTTATAATTTTGTTTGTTTTTTGAGCCAAAAAGTATAAAATTTACAGTTAAGTTACTACTAAATATCAAATATATAGTTATTTGCTATTTAATGATTAATATAAGGTAGAAAGAAACCTACCTTTTGGCAGATGGGATTTTAAATAGTTTTAGTATTAAATTATTGAGAGAAATCACTAAAGAATATATGATGAGTAAATGAAGTAAAATACAAATATTTTGATAGAATTCTTATTATAGTGGATAACTACAGTAGAATTATAAATTAATATATTGATTTATCTTGTAAATTACATCAAAAATAATTGTATCAATAGTTAAAATCAAAACTTTTTCAGACATTCCTTGTAAGGCTAGCTTCATAAATAAATTTAAGAGTTAATTATTATTAATACATCATACCATAGAGATTAGAGATTAAATATGATAAGGCTTTTTATTCCATTTATTTATTAAAAATATAAGATTATTTTTAGAGTTTGAGTCAAACAATACTTCTAATAAACAAAATAATTTCACTTTTAATTTCAAGATTTTCATGAATTATGATCACTTTGCAACAATTAAATATGTTTGGCTCTTTGTTATTATTTTATCTCATTTTTATTTATTTATTTCTATTCACAAACATTTTCTTTAATTATTTTGATTGATCATTTTGATAAATTATTAGCAAAATAACTTTTATCAAATTAGAAACTCCCGGAATCAAAATTAAAGCAAATAAAATGAATAGTAAGTAGTCAATAAAAAGGATTTATCTTAGTATGAACAAGGGAATAAATAGCAGATTAAATTTGAAATACAGAAGGAATTAAGTCTTTAATCTAACTAAATAGAGATCCTCAGTACAACAAATTAATATTAGTGGTTTTCAACTATTTGAAGTTACATTTTTTATATGATACTTATCTTTCTTCAATGATATCAATAATTATAATTGATTGTTATTGGCTCATTTCAAAAAGAGTTCCATTCTTAATATAATTAGTATTTATTTATAATTTACTTTTATAGAAATTATTTTTTACAGCAGTTATTTCAATTTATTTATCTTGATTAAAGTGATAAAAATTATTTTTAATTCTCTTAAGGTTAAGGAAGTATTAATTAACAGAAATATATGATTTTATAATATTTTAATACAAGTAGTAATTAATAATTTTACTATTTTCTTTATTTTATTATTTTGGGTTGTTAGGTGGATAGGTGGGTGGGTAGGTAGGTAGGTAGGTAGGTGTTTGGAAGTAATATATTTGTAGTATTATCATTTTTAATTATTTTCAGTTAGTTTTTAGTATATTCAATCAAGCTTATTATGGTAACTCGTTCACCTTGTTGCCTCCTTCTATTTGAGCAGGTTTTACTTCTTCTTATTATTTAGTAGGAGGTTTTGCATTAAATCTGATGATTTATGATACAATCATAGCAACAATCTATACTCCTGTAAATACCCAGAATGTGTATCCCCAATTAATAGCTTTTTGGACTTCTTTGACAAGGAAATATTAGACAAATGAGGCTAATGCAAATCCAAAGAATGTAATACCATAAATGCTAGTACCAATCTTTTTTCCATATATTCTAGTAATAAGAGTAGGAAGGACTGAAAGCCAACCTCCATAGCAGAAATAACCAAGTACAGTATAAATGAAAAATAATGCAGCGTATTTAGCAACCCAACGGTAAGTAAAGCTGACAATGATTTAAATGGTAACATTTGTAACAATAATCTAATGGATAGTAAACCTTTCCATGAGACTTCCCCAGAAAATTCTGGAGATACCATTGAAAATACTTCCAACGGTACCTACTGAACTCAAGAAGCTGTCATCATAGTTATTATATTCACCATATAGTTTATAATTGGAGACGATCATAGTACCATAGACAGTAAACATGAAAGCCAGACCAATCGA
This sequence comes from Tetrahymena borealis, assembly GCA_000260095.1. Lineage (NCBI taxonomy): Eukaryota > Ciliophora > Oligohymenophorea > Hymenostomatida > Tetrahymenidae > Tetrahymena > Tetrahymena borealis. The sequence continues at coordinate 3,037,119 of JH651225.1, forward strand.
ATAGTAGATGAATTTAGTCTAAAGACCTTATTTAAATGTCTAAAATTCATGATATATTTCAACTACCTTTTATTTTTTATCGCTTTTTTGAGTCTATTACTCTTAATTTACCTAGACAGCTAATTGTTAATTATTCTGGGTATTATTAGTTTAACCTTCAAAGTTTGGGCGAATATCTTTATTGGAAGGGCTTCTATCTCCTTTTAGATTATCTGACTCAGTTGCAATTCCCTTTTCAATGTCAGTTGTTAAAGGTTTTTCTTTTGTTTAGTTTTCATTGCTTATCTTCTCATGGAGATTAGTTGAGCTAATATTATTACTATTTTTGGGTTAGACTTATAGTTATACTTATCCTTAAGTATTTTGTTTCATTTTCTCTTCCTGTTCTTTTAATTCCTCAGGAGTAGGTCTAATGTGGATGAAACTACTCAAAACACCAATAATAATTTGAACAATACCCAAAACTCTAAGAGCTTCAGGATACTTATCGCACACATCTTTAGAGAAATATTTAACACCATCTATGACATCGGTAGGTTTTTCATTGTTTGGGTTAACAATACCGTAGATCAACCAAATGAATGCAGTTGCACCAAACCCAAATCCACCAGCAATGACTCCACTGACAAGTCCTTTTCTATGAGGAAGATATCTAATTAATTAATAAAAATATAATTATTAAGTTATTCATCAATATTTAAATTCAATCTTAGAATACTTTGGTATATCTTTTACAGATAGAAAAAATTGTTTGTTTTTTTAAACAATGATTGAACAAAATTAAAATTCTTATCAATTCCAATTAAATTCGATTTTTTTTAATTAAAAAAGCTCTTATATTAGAATCGCTTTATGAATTGATTCTGTAAAAATTTTCTTTTTCATCTTAAAACCAGTAAAATGGTATAGGAAAATATTTTTAAATATTATTAAAGTATAAATAAATTCTTACAAATAGCAAGTGTTAAAGGGAACCATGTAGAGTAATCCATTAAGAAGACCAAATATAACTCCGTAAAATAAAACGAATAAAGGGAAAATGTGGATGACGAATGAGCTAACAATAGTAGCAAGGCCAATTAAGATGCTTCCAATAAAAATTTGGAGGTTCCATCCAATTCTTTAAGCTAAGTAGACACCAAAAGGGGTACCAACATTGATAGCAAGGAAGGTGAAAGGGAAGACAGCACCAACATCTTCTTTAGTATATGATTAGCCATCCTGTCTTAGATAAGAGGTTGTATATGTACTAATACTTCCCCAGAGATAGAATGTACCAAGGATGAAATGCAAAGCGAAACCTGAGAAAAGAGTGATCCAACCTCTTGTTTCAAAGGGAAGTTTACGTAAGGGATTTTTGAATGCCATTATGATTGAGTTTGTTTTGTATAATTATTAATCTATTAATTAAAATATCATTATAGTTAAAGATGTATGATCGCTTTTGAAGCAAAAGTTATTCAGTATGGATTTCTTTTTATATAACTATTATCAGGGTGAAAAAATTAAATTTGGTAGTAAAAAATACTTCATTATTATCTTTTTATGGTTGCAAGCGATGCATTCTTAATTCACGAAATTAATATAGTTTAATCAAAATTCAATGTAATATTAGTATTTCTACTAATTTGTTTTCAGAAGAGCTTCTTTCCTACCATTAAACCATCATATATTCAATCAGAATCTAAAAATAAACTTTTTCTAACAAGCTCAATCAATCAATCAATACTTGAGATCGGATCTTTATAAAAAACAAAACATGGTTTTCTTATTCAAATTTATTTTATTTGAAGGAGGTAACTTAAAACTCTAGCTTGTGATATAAATTATTAAACAGTTTAAAAATGTAAACTGTACAGAGTTAAGCTTTCTTGTGATATACAAATGATAGTTTAGTTAGAGATTGAGTGAGTGAAGATATGGTATTGATTAAATTTAATGAATGTAAAGGCATTTAATTTTAATTTGTATGGTTTTCTTACGTCAGAGGAGTTAATTATGACTTATCAAATTGCCTTTATTGTATACATTAAATTGCTTTCATGATTAGATGGTTTTTCAAAAATAGTAGCTACTATTTTAAATTACCTAATAAGTTTGCAACTTTATAGTTACATCCTTTTCTATTAATATCCTTATAATTATTTAACTGCTTTAATCTATTCTAATCTTATCTTCCAGTAAATTGGAAAATTATAGCTAAATAAATCGTAATTTGCTTTTTTGCTAATTTTAATTTTGCTAGTTATCATGTTTGGTAGTCCAGAAATGTAGCAAATAGTATTTCACTTTGTTCTACTCTAATATAAATTAAGCGTGATTTATGAATGAATTATTTTTAGATGATTATGACTATATTTAAATCTATTTGTGGCATTACTGGTATACTTCTAGTAATATTAATTTGATAAACCTTATTTTTACTTAGAGATTCTAAAAAAATCTCAATTTGAAATAATTTAAAAGCAAATCATTCAAAAACAAACACACATTTAAATCAAAAATTCATAATCCTACTAGAAGAATGCATCATCAGGTTTGATATTAGGAATAAAAATTAATAATATAATTTTGTTTACAAGAACTGGATTATGACTACGTAAAAATTAATTATGATCAATATGATTACACTTATTAGACCCCTCATTTAGAAGCATTTAGTTCAGTTTCTGAAAAGAATCCAACATTGATTACTAAAAATTGAAAACTTAGATGTAAAATCTGATTTTGTTTAATTTGGAAATAGTTTGGTCTATAATTGACTTATTTGAAATATACATGATAATAAAGTAAGGAATCGAATTTGAATATTTTAAAGGTATGTTAAAAGTGAATATATTTGTTTATATTAAATAATAAGTCAATTTTTACATCACTTTTTATATCTCCTGCCTTAAATATGATTCGATTGGTATAGATTATATAATTCAATCCAAATTAATAAATTATTAATAGTAGTCACTTTTTTAAATTAAACTAAAATACTGACGATATTTTTTTATTACGTTATAATCCCTCCAAATATTATTAGAATTAGAATCCATTTCTTTAATACTTACTTCTAATCTTTTTCTAAAAATATCCTATGATATGTGTAATTATGGATAAAAAATTGATCTAAATGAAATAAAAAAGTTTGTTTTCAAGCGTAATAATTACCTATAAATAGTTTTTATTAATATTGACTATTTCAATTATTCTGCAAATATTTTACTTTATTTTCTCATCACATAGTAATAAACTATATAATACTAAGCATTTAAAAAATTTTATTCATAAAATCCTATGATATTTAAGTTTAGCAAATCTTACCATCAAAAATCCTTTGAATTAATTGATTTAATATATTCAATTAATCTTACTAAATTTGAAATTCATACAAATTACTTATAAAGGAAAAAATCCTGTGAAATTAGTGAATCATTTACTATGAAAATAATTAAGCTGAGACTGACTGACAGACTCTACATACATAAATAGATTTGGAAGTTTTATATTAGAGTATGGGAGATAAACAGGTAGACAGACAGGCAGGCAGACAAACAGACAGACATACTCACTCTTTCCATTTTATATAACTTCAGAAACTAACGAAGGCAATAAAATTTATGATAAATATTTGCTAACAAAAGTTTTATCATTTCCTCAGGGTTATTTCAGTCTGCCCATATTTTACAATCTCAAAGTTTTTTAAAAGAAATAATCTTTTTTTTAGATTTTACATTTAAATCTAAAGTTATTTTCATTTATCAACCTTTAACAATAGTTCAATCAATACCAACAGCAATTACGATTTTCAGCCATATTTTTTTTTAAAAAAAATTATACTTAGAATTAATTATCCTTAAATTATTAATAATTATTTAAATTTTAGATTTTTAAGAAATTAATTAAATATTTAATTTTTAATGATAGGATTAATGTAATCTTCTCTTTTAGTAAATTACTCATTAAAATTAAAGTAGTTTTATTTGTAAATTTTAAATTAATGAATTAAAATACTAATTGGCTAATAATTAAATTTTAAGTAACTTTATTTGTAAAAAATAATACAGAATACAATAAACTAAATTTATAGTAAATTTAGAATGATTATTTATAAACTAAGAAAGATGAATAAATAAACATAGATTAAAGTTGGAAAAATAATTAGTTAGTTAGTTAGTTAGATTTTTAGTTAATTTCAAATTTAATTAGAATCTATTGCATAAAAGTTAGTTAGTTAATTGATATTTTGATAAGATAAATTAATGCAAGCAATACTAAGATTATTAAGTTAAATTAAATGAAAAAGTTACTAATATTTTTTATCTAGACTAATTTAATGGTCATTTTACTTGATAGAACAAGAAGTGAATAATATTTTAGTGGGTGTGAGATTAATTAATATATGAACGAAGAATCTAGTAAGTGCTAGAATTGCTTAAATGATTGCATAGCCTGTTATTCAAGTTAATTTTGTTAGGCATGTTAATATGGTATGGATCAAGACAAAAACTGTCTTAGTTATGGATTATAGTGTACAAAAGGGTATTATTTTGATATTAAAAATGGTTAATGCACTAAGTGTGCAGTTCCATTCTGCGAATAATGCGATTAAGCTAATAAGTGTAATAAATGTTTAACTCAATTTCAATTAAATGAATAATTCTATTGCATTTATAACTTCCTTTCTCATGAATAACTTGCTATACAAGATGGGGCTAATATTAATGTACATATTAGCTGTCCTTCAAATACTTATATTAATTATAAATCTTAGTCTTGCATTTAAAAATAGAAATGTTCTAAAGACGAGCAAATAGATGTAAAATTCGTTCTAAAAAGATAAATACTTTATATATATGATTTCTAAAGTTACTTGGTAATAGTAGGAAATGATTAAGTAGTTCTTCTTTTAAAAGAAACTTTGTTAATTTCCAAAATATTACTTATCTTAAAAGACAATAATGAGTAAATCTATCTTTCAATTTAATTGAATGAAAAACATGTTTTGATAGGCTCAAACTATTTTGTTTATTTGATTGATGTCTCATTGAAAAGTGTAGTATCTACATATTAATTTAAGGATGGAATTGCTCTATTAAATAGTTCGAAAAATCAGCTTACCTTATATTACAATGGAGATGCTATAACATTATCTGTTTTACAACAGAATTAGTTAGATTTATATGAAATATAAATTTTATTATCAAAGATAGATTAAAATTATTAAATCAAATCGATCACTTAGAAATTCATTTACTCTCATGGTTAATCAATCATAAATTTTATGCAGATCGATTAGAATCAGATAATCATAACTGATATTTTACAAGCGCATCTTATTTTTCTTTTTGCTAACAATTAGAATTAAATAATGTATTAAAGAAAATTATTAACTCCGCAATAAAAATACTTTGATATTATATAAAAAGGATTATTGAAAACAGATTTTATAATTATCAGAACTACAGTAAATATTCTGTAAATTTACTATGTGAATATAGTAGAAAATAAGGTGATAGAAATTGATTTTACTTAATTTGGCTACAATGGAATGATGTACTATGTATCTAAACTAAATTCAATCTTTATAAGCTATATCGATAAAGATAAGATTTATATCTATGAATTATATTCTTTCTTAAAAATTAACCTAATTAGTTCTAATTCCTTTATAATGCCTCATTCTATAGATAATCTAAACTCCCAAATCTATTAAAACTTAGTTATTAGTTCAGAAAATAATCTCTTCTTTTATATCATTTACTAGAATCAGCTAAGTTTCTATTATCTTTCTAATGATTAAGCTAATAGTCCAATATTAGATAAATTTGTAGTGTCTGACTATTTGTAATTTGAAATAAAATCTATAACATCTCTAAATTAATAATTAGTGTATTTCTCAGCAGATTCAACTGTATTTGAATTATAGCTTTAGACTTTTAATAATTCAAAGCTAATTAGACACACAACTCAGATATAAATGGAATTTTCAGATTATTATTAAATCAATAATTTTGAAGTCACTAGTTTAATAGTAATTAATGCCAATGTTTATGGTCTATCTTTGTTTGTACTTTCTATTTCTTAAGAACAAGGGTATAGAATTTACAAAATAGATAATAATTCAAATATTATTTTATCCTCTACCTTCATACCATGTCATGTTATACTCCTGCTATAAGAATGCAGTTATTTCGATGGCATAAATAACCTGCTAGTTATTTCTAATAAGCAGAGTATAGATTTAGTAAATTTGGAGGATCTATCCTTGCATCAAAGAAAAACTTTTAGTAAAATAGAATCAAACATGAAGAATGTCTTTATAATTAGTTAAGTAGAAAATAACATTGATTAAACTATCCACTATTATCTGATAAAAATAATAAGTGGAGATTTTTTAACAATTTGTAATGATCAATAATGCTAATTTCAATAAATTAACTCTAATTATTAATTTTAAATAGCAATTAATGAGTATAATGAAGATTTTCTAGCAGTAAATTAAATAATAATTGATTAGAAAGGAAATGAAATTTAATGCAAATGCTATATTACCTTAGTTTATTAGCTATCCATTTATAAGTACTTAGATGAAATTGAAGGTTACGGATTATTTGATGACTATACTTTGATTGGTTTTAAATCATTAAATATATTTTATGTATTCATCCCTTAAATGGATTGGACTTTTAAATATAGTGCACTTATACAACTTAATTTAAATGATTTAATTTCCTATAGATATTAAAAACTTATTACAAAAAAAGCAATGTAGAATAATAAATTCATACTTGCTACATATTTACCTGATGAATATTTACTATTTTACTTTACTTAAAATGCTATTGATGATTTTGGAAAGTATGAAATTATTATGAGTATCTCCTATATTACTGATGATTATAAAGAAGATGATGAAAAAGCTCAACTATATTCATATTCTGAAGAAAACAGGAAACTTTTTTTCTCAATCTACAATCTAAAATACTAATTAGTTCAACTATTTTATAGTGTTAGTATAATAAATTAAAAAAGAAATAGCTGTTATTACAAAATGATATTTATCAAATAGGAGCCTTAGAGATCACATGTTGTTGAGGAAAACACTTTAGATTACTAATTAGATTGCAATCTTTAGTTCTAAATGTCTAATGATTAAACAATTATTACAGGATACATCCCAAATACTATCAATAAAGTTATCATTTTTAATACATCACTCCCTCTTGCTATATTTTTTAAATAATAAACCTAATCTTAGGCCTTTTAGAGCTTATAACAAATATTCTATGGTGACAGTGACTTTATATTTTCTTTAAAGAAATAAATTGAGAAATAAGAATATGATCTAAAATTAGATTTAAATGTGGATAGTATTGTGGATTACAGTTCAACCTTTAACGCTTTGATATTTTCAAGATCTGATGCTTCTTTTATTACTCATATTTTTTTCTATTTTTTAGATTCTAACCAATTTCAAATCTAGTTTTCTCATTAGAAATATAAAATCGATTCCGAAATAATGTGGAGTGAAGACTATAAGAGCTTAATTATTTTTTAAAATGATATAGTAGACATTTATTCTTCAAAAGACGATTTTTAATCATCATCAAGGATAACCCTTGATGGCATAAATTAGTACTAAAAATAAGCTGGTTAAACTTAATGTAAATTAGTTTAACATACACCATTTATTGTATGTAATGGAATTGGAATAATCAATTTCAAGGCGGCCCATCATATTTTGGAAAGCTAATTAATATTTAACTCTAATGATTAGCTTTAATTATAATCCAATAGCAATTATATCACTATAGGACCTAATAGCCAGAAGTTATTCTTTAACATAAAAGCAAATGAATTTACTTATTTTTTGAACTTAAATTATAAATTTGAGTTAGATGATAACTATCTATTTTACTTAATAAATTCTTAGATTTATAGCCAAGTGTTACTTATAAAACCAAATGAGAAAATGATAATAGTGGATATCAATACTTTAAAATCTATTTATACAATATCTGATTAAATCATAAATAAGCAAACATTTTTGGAGTTTTAGTATTCTCAATATCAACAGCAGCTCATCATCTTTGTTGACCATTTTCTCTATACATACTAGCTACCATACATTGATGATACACTTTAGAGTGTAATAAATGCATTCAAAATAGAAAGCTTTGGAAATATTTAAAGGTAACTAATCAAAAATTAATTTATATAAGTTGATTCCATTTAATCGAGCTTGACATTCTCAGGCAGAATAACAATAATAAACTTAGATACAAGTACTATTTAGGTATTAAATATTTTTAATATTGAGGAAACAGTTTTCTAAATTAAGGATTTTTGGGAAGAAAAAAATGCACTTATAACTAACAAAGGATTAATATCACTAGATGAAAGTAATTTTAGCTTAATATTCGACTCAACTAATTAAAAGAAATATACGTATTTGTACTACAATAAGTTTTATAATTACTTGTTAATATCAAATATTAATGAGTTCAGAATTATGAAAATCCATATCATAGATATCTTTGGTTTACTTCCTTTTTCAAATACTCCTTAAAATATAGTCTAGAAATTTTAAATAAAATAGTAAATTGCTAGACTGAATGATAAAAGTATCATTTATTTTGATATTATTGCTTAAGAAATTATTAAAGTAGGAATTGATCTTAAGTAAAAATCCTTACTAAATTTGAAAAATTTGAACATTATAGACGATATGAATACCTATTATCTTCCTTATGAAATCTATGCATCTAATAAAATGATTAATAACAATTAAGTTTACTTTTTATTTATATGTAAATACCTAATTATCTTTATAGAAAACTAAATAATTTATTCTAAGGCGCTAACGTTTAGTTAAGTAAGCTTTTAAACTGAAAATAATAGTGTTCTTGTTCTAATTAACATGTAAAGCATAGTTGAGTACGAAGTATCCTATGATTTTATGAATGGTAAGTATATTATAACTATTAATTAACTAGTCGATTAAGGAGTTTCATAGATAAAATAGTTTGAGAGCTTATACGGAATATTCTTGCTTTATTAAGAAAATTAATCTAAATCATTAATCATATTAGATAGAAATAATAATACTAAAGAATCAATTCAATTTAATCAAATAATTACAACATGGAGGATAAAAAATTAAGGTCTTGCTTAATTTTTATTCATAGGAGGAATAGATTCTACTATATATATATACTAATTGAGGCATGAGAATAACATTTTAAGAAGAGAATTATTATACTTTTAACATTTTAACTATGGTCAAATAAACTAGATTGAATAAAACATAATCACTTCTAATTTAAGTTATTTGTACGTAGCCTGCTAGTATAGGCTACTTAAAATTAGAATAATTCTAGATAGTACTAATGCTTACTTATTTTCAGTTGTTACAAAGTAATTTACTCATACAAGACTTTAAAGATAACAAAAAATATAAATATTGAGTGAAGAATTTATTTGTCTTTTTAGCTTTAATTAAATAACTATCTATGGTAAGATGCTTTAATACATAGGTCTAATTGAAGAAAGTGAAACGTTGAATATATAGAATGTAGTTCTAGCTTAAGACTAAGAGACTATCATTGTAGTTGATTTTACTCATATTTATATTTATAATCTCTTTGATATTGATGCTCAATTTAAATTTCGTTTAAGAGAGACTTTTTCGAACTTGTCTTTACCTCAGCTCACTTCTATTAATTATGATGATAAATCTAATCTATTTCTTTTTTAAATTCTTGACTTCAAAGGTATGATTGAAAGAAATTACTTCAAGCTTTAGGATAATTTAATTCACTTTACATAGACTGAATGCCAATCATCAATCGATGTATCTTAATAACATATTAATTAACAGAATGAAGAATACTTTTTCTATATTATGTATGACAAATTACCTAAGAATAAAGCTCATGCATTAATAATCAATGTGTCATCATAGTAAGAAAATTAAATTATACCTGACTATTTCAAAAGAAGAATGCTAGAAGCCAATTTTTAGCCATTAACTATTGAGATTAATTTAAATAACCAATCAGTTAATTTAATAAACAGTAAATTTTAAACCACCAAATCAAGCAGTTTAGATCATCTTTCTAATTTCTATTTGAAAATATCAAATGGAATTTGGAAGGTGAATGAAAGTGTAAGTTTAGATGAAATAGGAATCCTTGAGTTGAATAATTTACAGATAGAAGTTAATTCTTTGAAATCTATATAACTGTTCGATTTAAATGAAATAAGAATGTAAAATATTACAATTATTATGGGCTCAAACACAAGTGATCATGAACAATAGAGTATTCTTGCATAGGGATTCATCTAGATCTAAAACTCAAACTAGATTATTATATCAGATTTAAACATATCTAATTCTTTATTTTCTAAAACTATATTCGAATTTATAGATATTAGATCTATTATCATTAAGAAAGTTACTATTTAATAAGCTTCATTATTTACTACAGCTATTGTAACCAATAATACTAGAACAGTAGATATTTCAGAAATACACATTTAAAATACTAAATTGAAAAACTTTCTTAATGTATTTCTTTGCGAAGAAGTTAATATAACCTCTATGATTTTAGATTAAGTCTCTCATATAGAAAATAAGAAAATCTAGTTTTTATTAGATGAAAACGAAGCTTAACTCTTAAATGTAGATTCAATTATACATTCTTGTTTTATTAAAAAGCAATTCTTAATAAAGAGTGTAGATATTCTCAATTAAAGTATCATAAATAGATTTATAAAACACACTAATGTTTATAAATAGATCTCTCAATCATCAAATGTTAAAGTAGAAAAGAAATTCCCTCTCTCAATCTTTAATATTGCACAAATTCAAGTTTAAGATACTACCTTTATCTAAAATTTTATATAAATTGAAGAATCCACTATAATTCTCCAGTAAATAGATATTAATAATAGCAGAAATATTTAAACTTATGTATTAAATGCAAGCAAGAGTCTTTAAATTAAAGATTATAGAGCCTAATTAAATATTAATAATGATAAAGAAATTCTATTGATTGAAAATTGCATCTGCAAGTTTTTAAATCTAACATTTAATAGTAACTCAATTTAATCAAACATAGAAATAAGTGCATTAAGAGTAATTGATTCAGAGCTTAATGCCAATGTAATAAATGCTTTTAATAATACTTCTACTTAGCATTTCTTATCTCTCTCTATATAAAATAGTTAATATCGATAGGATCTCATTTCTTTATCTCAACTCAATTTTACTAGAAATTAAAAAGGATCAATTTTTATGAGCTAACTTCAATAAGTACAGATTATTAAGAGTTTTATTAAGCAAAATGGAAAAAGCTTAAAAGGAGGAGGAATTTTTTTATGGAATGTCAAGCTATTAGAGTTAATAGAAACAATTATTGTAGAAAATTAAGCTGACCTTTATGGTGGAGGAATATTTTTAGAGGATTCAGATTTAGCAATAGATAATAGATCAACCATAGATAAAAATAGAGCTATGATTGGAGGAGGGATAAGATACATAAATAAAAAAAATTACCCTTCGTTCTTATTATATTCGAAACAAAATATTATTAATAATGTGGCATAAATTTATGGAGATGATTACTGCTCATACCCAACTAAGATTATTGTTCTCTCAGAAATAATAAACGTAGTTAGTAGTCTCAATTAATATTCAACTTAAATAATATTCCAACTATTCAGTGAAGACGAATCATTGGTTAGATTACCTCCAAAGAATTAGCAACTTTAAGAAGAACTGGCCAAAGATATTTCTGGTTTGTACTTATTTTAGTTAATTTCATCAGATACTAACATTCTCGTAGAAATCTAAAGTTAGTAAAGCACTTACAACGCATAAAATAATACATTTTCATTTACAGGTTATCTTGTAAATTCATTCTTACCTCCAAAGTATAGCCAATAAATTTTAATAATAGAATCCAGTTAAGCTTATAACCTACCAAATTCCGATAGTATTATAAATAATAAAATACAAAAAAGCATAGAAATTACATTCAAAGATTGTGAAAAAGGTTAAATATTTTAAATAATATAAGATAAATATATTGCTTGCTTCTTATGTAATTAAAACACATATTCGATAGATGACCCTCCATAAATGATTTAAATTTTAAACAAATAATAATTTAGATCTAATGAATTAAATCTTTAATGTAAAAGTTGCCCTTAAGGAGCAAAGAAATGTGAAGGAGGAAGTATAATAGTAAAGGATGGCTATTTTCAGTATTTGGATACCGATCAATTAATGTATTGCTTTAACAATCCTGAAGTTTGTACAAATAATGAAGGAAGTAAATGCTCTGAAGGGTATACTGGACCCCTCTGCGAATCTTGTGATTACTCTAATGAAATTTGGTAAACTAGTTTGGATAATAGTTCTAAATTAAAAAGATATTCTAAAAAGAGTAGATATGAATGTAATATCTGCGGCAGTAGTGATAACTTCATTTATCAATATGCTCTTCCTATTATTATTTCTATTTTAATTCTAGTTTACCTAAATAGACTGATATCTAAATCATCTTAGCAACTTATTCTTAAAATGAAATGCTTATATCTCAAAAAGGCAGGTATTATTCAAGTCGATAAGTCTCTCAATTAGGGTGAAAATATTTAGGCACTAATAAAGATTCTATTAGGATACATTTAATTCTTAGCAATTGTATCAAGTTTTATACTTCAAATACCAAACTGGGTAAGTGGATTTCTGTTTGGTATGGGAGATACTCTAGAACACACATACTTTTCTTTCGACTGTATGTATCTAACATCTGGTTTGTCTAAAAGCATTAAAATAGTTTATCTTCGATTGATTCAATCAATCGTTACTCCATTTATTTATCTTACAATAATTGCTATTTATTATGCTTTTTTGAGGAGGTTCAAAAGAATGATTAGATTTAGAAATACTATAATGACTGGCCTTCTCTAATTTTATTTTATGTTCTATCCTAGTATCCTCTAAAAAAGTGTAGGGTCTCTCTCATGTAGAGATATTTTAGGCAAGAAATATATTCTCCTTGATGTTGGGTTCGAGTGTTTTGATAGCGACTACTACTTCTATAATATGCTGATTTCTATCCCAATAATATCTATCTTATTTATAATTCCTTTAATAATAGCATATCATTTAAAGAGAAATTCATCTAATTTGCTTAAAATAGATTTCTTTCTCTCTTATGGTTTTCTCCTAGCAGGATACAAAAGCAAAATTTATTATTGGGAACTAATAAAAATTTTCCATAAGATGTCATTCATAATTCTAGCAAATATTTTAAATAACAATAAAATAATTTGCAGTATAGTTTTATGTATATTTCTACTCTTTTACATAAAACTCTAAGACAAACTCTAGCCTTATCAGCAAACACAAATAAATAAAATTGATAGCCTCTCTTAAATGATAGCAATTTAAGTTGTCTTACTATTTGTCATGATTTCTTAGACTCTAAATCCTGTTCTAGTAGTCTTGTAGATAGTTGTTTTGGCTATGTTAAACTTTTATCTGCTCCTAAGAGTTTATGAATCAATTTTTCATTCCTAAATCTCAATTAGAAGATTTTAATTATTCAACAGATTTAAAAATTGCTTTAAAAATAAGTTTCAGCAAGATAAATAGTAAATAAATAATCTTAAAATTAATCTATGTAGATACACTAAAAATTTTAAAAGATTAAGAAGTATTATGAAAGGAGATTCATTAATTAGATTCAAATTTGAAAATTATTTATAAAATAACAGTTAAAGAAGATTAAAATTATCTAAGAATACTTAAAATTTTGCAGTTACTTAGCATCTAATTAATGATTAATTTCATAAAACAAAAGTTCTAGATTCCTAAAATTAATCAAAAAATGAAGTTAACATAACTCATGAAAATGCTGAATCTCATATTGCTTCAGAAATACTAACTCCGATAGGTAATAATAGATAGTTATTGAGCAAACAAAATCTAGTATGCTCTGAAAATTTAGAATTATTAAATTTGGATGAATAAATGGAAGCAATATCAAGCAATTCAACAAGTAAGTAATTAGTCTAGAAAGTATTATAATAGGATAGCATATATAAGCTCAATAATTCTAAATTTTAAGTTAATTTACCAAAGAAATTAAATACTTATCAAAAATAAAATTGAATAAATTTAAATTACACCAATTTCAATTTGTATTCCTTTAAATATTCTTAAATCTGATATAATTCTCATAAAAAATTAAAAATTAAAATTATAAAATTTTATTTCAAAATATATAATAAAATTTTAAATAAGTTTTTATATTTTTTGAAACATTTATATTTTTGTTTACAATATTATATAAATTATATAGCAAAAATATCTAAATAAATTTAAAACACATATTTTTAATATTTTTAATTTACTTCTTTTAAAAAATATAATAGAGAATACTAATGATAACTTTAATAATTTACTTTATATGAATAAAGAAGAATGTAATCATATTTTAGCTTCTAATTATTTTTGTTAAAATTATTAGATTATTTTTTATGATAGTTTTTATTTTTTATATTTAACTGTAAAATCAATTATTTGAACTAGGATAATAGCTATAAATTAAATTCCAGTAAAAATCCAAAACATATATCTAAATCCAACTGATTTGGAAGCAGATCTCAAGATAAAAAAAGCAGAAAAGGAAGCAATTGAGAATCCGATAAAAGTAACGCTGTAAATTGTTGTTCCTATTTTTCTACCATATACTCTAACAATTTGTGCAGGCATAATTGAAAGCCAACCACCTAGTGCGAAGAAGGTTAGGATAATTTATAAAAAGAAGAGAGTGTCCACTTTTGTGCACCAATAAAATGTGAAGCTAAGAATCATTTAAAAAGATAGATTGATAGTTGCAATTCTTCTAAGAGTATACTTTTCAAATAAGTTTCCCCAGAATATTCTAGAGAGGCAATTCATTACACAACCAACAGTACCTGCGGCATTTAAAAATGAATCACTATAAGAAGATTTTTCTCCGAGAATTTTATAGTTAGAGGTAACAAGCGAGGCATATACTGTAAACATAC
The DNA here is from genome assembly GCA_000260095.1 of Tetrahymena borealis. Taxonomy (NCBI): domain Eukaryota; phylum Ciliophora; class Oligohymenophorea; order Hymenostomatida; family Tetrahymenidae; genus Tetrahymena; species Tetrahymena borealis. Next base: position 3,052,197 of record JH651225.1, read on the forward strand.
TTGCTAAGATGATGCTAATATAAATAAATTTAGTTTATAAACATTCCTTTAATGTATCAAATTCATAGTAGGACTCTGGAATATTCACAGATTAGTCTTAGATTGTGGCAATAGATTAAATTTAAGTATTTAAATTTGTTTCAGCTTAATTACATTGTTGATTTAGTTAAATTTAATCAGATTCTTATTTCATTATTACTGGCTAGCATTATGGAATAGTTTCAATTACATTTTAAGTTGAAATACTTTCTTTAGACTTAACTTCAGGTGAATTGGGTTTATTCATTATACTTTAAATCTCTTCTTTACTTGGTCTCTAATGAAATAGAGTACCTAAATAGAAACTAAAAATTTAAAAAATTCCAAGGATTCTCAATGCAAATGGGAGTCTGTCACAAAGTTGCTTGCTAAAATATTTACTATCTCCCATTTAAACAGATGGTTTTTCATTTTCTGGATTTATCATAGCATACATGACCCATATTAGAGCTGTTGATCCGAGGGCATATCCAGCAGTAATTACTCCACCAACGAGACCCTTTCTATTTGGGAAATACCTTTATTCCATTTATTGTTAAATCATTTAAGTTTAAATATCAAGAATTAATATAAAAATAATTTACAAATAGCATGTATTAAAAGGTACCATGTATAAAGCTCCAGAAAGAAGACCAAATACTATTCCATAAAGAATTAGAAAGACTGGAAAGTTATTTACAAAATAAGAGCTTCCAATGACACTAATACCCATTAATGTAGAGTTAATAAACATGAGAGGTCTAAATCCTATCTTATTAGCAAGAATTGGACCAAATGGAGTACCAATATTAAGAGAAAGAGTAACGAATGGAGCTAAAAGTGCAACATCTTCCTTGGTGTAAGATTATCCATCATGTCTCAAACTAGATGTTACATATGTTAAGATACCTCCCCAAACATAATAAGAACCAAGGATTAGATGTTAGAAGAATGCAGAAGCTAAAGTTATATACCCTCTTGTCTTAAAAGAGAGATTTTCAAGAGGATTTTTAAAATTTATCTTAACCATTTGTGTGTAATAATAATTAATTTTATATTTTTAAATATTATAATTATTTATTATAATTAAAAGGAATTCATAAAAATCCTTAATAATTAGCAAACAGACAAATGGAAACTGCTCAAACAAAATAATATGGGCTTAAAATAATGGTAGATCTATCTTTAAACATTATTATATAAATAATTAATCAATTCATAGTTCTAATAGATTCTGAATACATCATTTTTGCTTTTGAAATGATGCAATCATATCTGTAATAGCTTTAACCCTTAATTAAATTATTTACACTTTTTAATTTACACTTCATCAATCATGAATATGTAATAATATAATCAAAAAAGTTAAGTATTTTTTCATTTCGATTTTAACATTCACACTATTATTTCTTGTCAAGTAGGTTAACTAGTAAAATCCTTCCTCATTGCTAGATTATAAATGAATCAATTTTTTCAAAAATTTAGTACAAATATTTCTGATTTAAATTATGCTCAAACCTTAATACCTGCAAAAACACAAAATTATGTTATTTTTAGAAAAATGTTTTTACATAGGAGAAATTCTTCCAAAAAGTGTTAAAAATTGTAGCTAAAACAGAGATAAGATTTAAAAAGGTTATATGGTAGTTATTATTAATATTTTCATTTGAATTTAATAAATTAAACATTATATGTAAAAATATTTACTTTTTAAATTTAAAAATATTATTACAAGTAAATTCAACAAGTTTAATTTAAATTTAACAAATAATGTATTATTATTAATGATCTATCATAAACTTTCTGCTATGTCTTAGAAATATGAATACTTATTATAAAATACTATTTATTATTTAGTAAAAAACAACATTAAAATAAATAGTAAATTTAGAGATGTATGAACTTAATTTTCTGAACAAAATTTGTATTTTGTATTATTAACCTTGACTTCGGAATATAGTGAAAAGAAAGTTCTAGTTAAAGTTAAGACTAATAATTGACTCAGTTACTAACCATTAAACCAATAATTAAAATTTTTACTAGCCTAATACAAACAAAAAATACAACTCATTTCTTAAAATCTTTCAATAAATTAATACGCAATACTTAAGTAATTAATTAAATTATTTTGATTTTAAACATATTACAAATTATATAATCTTTGTACAATATTGTATTCTTTAACCAACCCTCCCCTCTATAAAAATATAAAAATAATATTAGTTTAATTATAATTAATATTATTTAGGGGAATTAATGATATTAATTATACTTCCTTACTTTCAAATAATTTTTAAAATTTTTAATTTTACTTTTTACAAAATTTAAATTGTTTGCTTTTTATTATTATCAAAAGCTTATGAAAGAAATTAGTATTGAGTAAAATTAGAAATTTGAGGTAAAAAGTATAACAGTAGAAAAATAAATTCATTAATAAACAAGATTAGCAAAATACAAAAAATTATTTTTAGTTATTTGATTAATATTATCGATAGAGTTAATGGATACTTATTTAAAATTTTATTACCTATTAAATTAACAGTAGAATAATTCAAATTTGTTAAAAACAAATGAAGATTTTATTAATAAAAGAATCTTATCATTTAAAATAGGATATTAATAAGATATTGGTTTAAACGGATCCAATATAATATCATAAGGATTATCTTTATTCAAAAATCTGGAGGAATTAACTTTTTAGATTTGCAGCGGCAATTAAATTCTATCAGAAGGAATGAATATAATATCTTAAAGTTTCATTCACTTAAAAAAATTAAATAAGCTATCTATTAATATAGAATTTAATTCCATTGGTGAAGATGGAGCTTGTTCTATAGGAAAAGGATTATAATAATTAGAGAATTTAACAGATTTATCATTAATTATAAGAAGTTTTAATGATATTAATACTAATGGAGTAATAGGATTAAGCTAGGGAGTAAGTTAGTTGATTAGCTTGAAATATTTATTAATTAACATTGAATTTAATTAAATTGGTACTAAGGGAGCCATTTCCTTGTCAGAAGCAATATCTAAATTAACTTAACTCTAAAAACTATCACTTTCTATTGGAAATGGTAATCTAATTTAAAAGGAAGGAGGTTAAGCAATTGGAAATTGCTTATCTAGCCTAAAATCTCTTACTCATCTTCAGATTATTATTTGTGATAATGATATCGAGACTGAAGGAGCAAAAAGTATTGGAATTGGAATCAAATCTATCAAAAATTTATAAAAATTAGTTTTAATAATAGAATGTAATGAAATTATGAATTTCGGATTTAATATGTTAAATCAAGGGATCTAAGAAAATTTAATGCTTGAGTAACTTTAAATTAATATTGGATTTGCTAATTATGTTAGCTTGAATTAAATGATTGATTTTGGAGAAAGCATTAAAAATTTATCAAGACTAAAGAGATTAGAAATTAAGATTGTGTTTGAAAGCGAAGAATCAGATTTATTTGATTATTATAATGAACCATATTAAAAATAGATCCTCTCTTAATTTATTGATTTAATTTCTAATATTAAAGGCTTATAATATTTTAAATTTAACAAAGATTTTCAACATTTATGTTTTCATAAATTGATAAGAAAATTAAAAAGAGTAGTAATAGTAAATTGAATCTGATTAAAAAAAACTGAAGTACAAAATGAAATATTATTTAGATAAAAAATGAAATTAATAAATTGAAATATCATCTAGACTATGAATAAATTTATTAAAATAAAATTATATAGGTTTTAAATTCATAACAAAATATATATTTAGTTAGTATGTAATATATCTTTTGCTTATAAATTTTATTAATATTATTGGAAAATATTTCTTAATCATTTACATTTACATAATAAAATAACGATTACTGAAAGGTTTCATTATTTCGCACCCTATTATTTCTTTTTGATAAAGTATTTCCAAAAATTAGTATTCAATTAAAAATAAAATTATTCATCTTTTTTATTTCGTCAATCTATGTAAAAGTTACATCAAAACAAATCAAATATTTTACAATATTCTCTCTCTCTTTCTCTCTCTCCTTAAATAGTAACTTATTTAAATATCTTAATTCAAATTATTTAAGTAATATTAAAGAAAAGCTAAATTGATTAAAAATATATTTCTAAATCTTTAAATTATTATGAATGTAATTAAAATTATTATTGATAATTTTAAGAAATTTTAACTTTAATTTGAAAGATTTATGATTTTTTTAGAGTTAAAAAAGTTTTTTAGGCTTTGAATTATAAATAGTATAATAAGTTAATAATCAATTAAGTTAGAAGAAAATTGAAGATTTTACTTTTTATTTTGTAATATTGTTTAATATAGAGAAATTGATAAATTAAAGATTGTTAAATATTTCAAATAAATGAAATAGGAATTAAGTAATTAAAATAATTATAGGTTTAAAGTGTTATTGATTTTAAAAGAAGACATTTGTAAGTATTCATTCAATACTCAAACTTTAGATGTGGCAAGAAATTGATTATTTTAATTATAAAAACTAATCCTAAAGCTATTATTTTAGATATTATTTGATGAAATTAGATAGCTAGCTAGCTGGCTATAAAGATAAATAAATAGATAGATGATAGATGATGGTTAGGTAGGTTATAAATTTATTACTAAAATATATATATTGATTGATATGATAAATGTTTATTAAAAAATAAAATAATATTAATAGTTATAAATAACTATCTTGATTTCAGAATAATCATTTACTTATAATAGATTTTGAGGATTCTTCATATTCTTTATCTTATTACTAAGAATATTTTTACTTCCAATCTATAGAGAAAGTAACAAAGAACGTAGCTATGATAGCTAATATTTAAACCCCAGTGAATATCCAGAACATATTGCCCCATCCAACAGCTTATTAAACTTCTTTTACTACAAAGAATTAAATCCATCCAGCAACAGTAAAACCAGTAAAAGTTACTCCATAGATAGTGGCTCCAATTTTTTTCCCATATATTCTATTTATGTTTGCTGGAGAAACGGCATACCATCCTCCATACATAAAGTAGGCTAATGTAATATAAATAAAGTAAAGAGCTGAATATTATCCTGCCCATCTTATAGTAAAGCTGACAAGAATTTATAAAGATAAGTTAAGAATTGCAAGCCACTTAAAAGATAACTTTTCAAATACAGCTCCCCAAAAGAATCTGGATAAACCATTAGCAACACTACCAACTGTACCAATAGCACTTAAGAAGCTATCATCAAAATTAAATGTCTAACCATAACTCTTATAATTAGCTACCATCATTGCACCAAAAGAAGCATACATAGCTGTTAAAAATAAGGTTACGTAAATTAGAGAGGTTTTTAATCCATGTTTTAAGGATTCGCATTCCTTAGGTTGATTATAATTTTCATCAGCTTCCAGTAATTTGGTTTCTTCTTCTTTTTAAGATATTTAGATTTCTAAGATTTCTTCTTTTGTTGGTTCTTCAATTAACAAAGATCCAATAACAGCTATTGAAAAGTAAATTATACCCAACACTCTAATAGTACTTGGAAGATTGCTGCAAACTTCTTCTGGATAGTACTTTCCTCCATTTATTTCAACATTAGCCTTTAAATTACTAGGATTAACCAAAGCATATACCAACCAAATAAAAACAGTAGCTCCAAATCCAAATCCACCAGAAATGACTCCACTAACTAAGCCTTTTTTTCCTGGAAAGTAACTATTTTTATAAACGAAGTAAGTTTTTAATAATTTGAATTAATTAATAATCAGTAAAAGAGCAATTGCTATATTATGCATTTTTTAATTAAAGCTTTTACAATCGATTTGAGGTTATCAAATATAAAAGAAAATTAATTAGGTTTCTTTTATGAGAAAGACTAAAAATTTAAGATTTCATTGAAAATTAATAGTGAAAATAATTTGAATTACGTATAGCAAAGATTAAAAGGAAGCATATAAACTAAGCCATTGAAAACACCAAATACAAATCCATAGAGAAAGGTGAATAAAGTAAAGTTTTAAAGGGCGTAAGAACTTGTAAATATTCCTAGACCAATAAAGAAAGAGCAAATTAAACATTATAATCTATATCCTATTCTCTTAGCAATAGTTACACCAAATGGATTACCTATATTGATAGCCAGCATCATAAATGGAAAAACAGCACCAACATCATTATTAGAGTAGTTTTATCCATGGTTCTATAAGTATGATGAGATATAAGTACTGATACTTCCCCACAAATAGAAGGTACCCAAAATAAAATGGATTAAGAAACCTCCAGCTAAAGTAATATATCCTCTAGTCTTAAAAGGGAGTTTGGAGAAAGGACTTTTTATACCCATTTTGATTTCTTTTGAGAAGGTAGGTTTTTAATTAATCTTTTAAATAGTAAATTAATTACATCTAATTTTTCATTCTTTTTTAAGACGGTATTTTTCTTTCCAAGTAATGATTGATGGTTATAAAAGAATATTGACTATCAAATTACAAATTACATGATATTTTTGGATTAGAGATGTAGAATCTAAATTTAGTGCCTTTAGCAATAGTTTTTAAAGCTAATTTATTTAAGTAAATTATCAGTAAAATTTTAATATATCAATTTTACTCATATTCTACAAGATGAATATCAATTTTTCATTTAAGAAATAATGGATTAATTAATTTGTAGATTGATTGAATTCATTCACATATGGTTTTTATCTTTTCTAAATATTTTTAGCTGTCTTTATAACAATTTTTAATTCTAAAAATTCTAGTTTGTTTTAAATTAAATAAAGAGAAATTCTATAGAAACAATTATTATAAGGCTTTATGTGTTAAGTAAGAATGCATCAATAATAAAAAAATAAAAAAAATTATGATGTTATAATCTAATATCTTATCTATCAAATCTATTAGTGTAACAACCGATTGGTTTACTTATCAAGATTTAGAAAATCTAAAGAATAATTTAATGTTAATACGTAAAATTTATAATTTTTTGAAAATTTTATAAATCATCTTCTCATATTTTATTTTATAAAAGAAATATCTCATCCTACCTTCTATTGACTAACTAATGATAAAAATCTCTATTATATTATTTTTTAACATTTTATATAATATAATTATTCAGTTATTTAACAGCTGCTACTATACGAATAATATATTCTAACCCACTTATATGGAAATACTTTAAATATCGAAAAGAGATAATTTTACTTTAATTAAATAAGTTATAGTTATGGTATATTAAAAAATAGACATTTAATTATGATAAAATATTCAATTTTAAAATTTATTTAAAAGAGTAAATATTAGGATTTCTAACTAACATCTAACTAACTAACTAACTAACTTATAACTAACAAATATTGAAAAAAAAGAAGAAAGTGTGTTTCACTTTCTTGACTATGACCTGGATTAATTTCTTTTATTTTTAATGTTGTATTAGCTAATTCTTGCTGGTGAGATCTTTAAAAATTATTCTTTTTTGGTTTGATTTTATCCTTCATTAAAATTTGAAATAAGTATTGTATTGACAAACATCAGCTAATTCTTATCTCTATTACTATTCGTAAAAGAATTATTTTGAATCTCATTATTTTAGAATTTAGAAACAGTTTCGAGACTCTTCCTCCTTATTATTCCATATATGTTAGTAGTAGCAAAGCTTTTATTAGCAGAATTTCGTTTTGGATCTATGTTCATGTAAGCATTTTAAAACACAGAGGCCTCTTTATTTTTATCTTTATAAAACTTAAAAGGACTAATAAATTTTTTTTATCCTGAAGTTAAATTTTTTTAAACATCATTGTAATATTAAATCATTTTTCTTCCTTTCTCATTAACTTTTGCAAGATTTTCATTTACACATAGTTTTTAATGAATTTTTTAGTAATTATTTCTTAAGTGAGAATTATTTTATAAAGTGATTCCATATTTTTACTCGATAGTTTAGTTATTATTAAATTTTTGAGTGTATTCTTTCATCAGCATTAAATCATCTATATGGTCTTTATTAGAAATATATTCAACTGCCTTTTTTCCTTTTTTAACTAAACACCCTTCTTCATTTTTTAATACATATTTATAGTAAGAATATCCTTAATTTTGAATATTTGGCATTATCATCTCTTCAAGAGATTCATACTTTATTTCATCTTTGTTTAATTCTTTAAGATTTTCATTAGCATTTTCACCTAATTCACTTAAATTCACTTCTTTATTGTTTTTTTAAGTAGTGGAATTACTCCTTAGTTATTTTGCTTTCCTAATCGGAGTATGCAAAAAACTATTGTCATAGAATGATTATTATAATGAAGATAGATAGGTCTTTAATTAATCTTAATTACTAGCCTTTAAAGTATTCTAAGGTAGAGATTTAAATCTAGTGGAGACATTGAAAGTATCTGGTTAACCTATTTAACTTTACTCATGATTTTTATCATATAAATTATTATTTCTAGGTGTAACTTCTGTGCTATTTCCAAGTTAATTTAAATTCAGTTTGAAATTTTTCTATTATATAAATAATATTATTTAATAATTTGAAACAAAAAAAGAAATTAAATTACATACATGGTTTCCCTCTAAAGAAGATTGAGCAGTATTTATAGGAGATTTTGAGCTAATATAGCCACTAAATAAATTAGAATTATTATAGGTATTTCCAAGCACTCTTCCTAAAGGGCTAAACTAACTAGTTTAATTTTAAGTTGATTTATTTAAGTCAGTTTAATCTAAGCTTACTTGATTGCTATCTAGTACAGATACATTTTTATTTCTCATTATAGGAGATAGAGATTTAGAAAAATTGAATTATTAACTGATTGTATTCATGCTAATTTAGTAATCCTTTTTGTGCTCTTTGCCTAAAATAGCTTTTATGTTTATCAGGTTACTTTTGTTATTCACTTTTGTTTTATCTAATTCAGATTATATTAAAGTATTATTTAAGTACTACGATTAGTTTTCTTTTAGGGGAGTGTAGGATTATAAAAATTAATTTTAGAAGATTTCCGAAGGTAATATCTAATCGTTTTATTGATTTTTACTTTGCACATACTATTTTAACTAATCGAAAGAAAGATCTTAAAATTGGCCTAATTTGGTTTGCCTCATATTAGGTGAATTTGATGACATCGAATTTTTACTTTAGTTGTGCCTAGAGCTTATTCTGATTAAATTCTTATTAGGACTATTGATTTGTGAATTATTCAATGATGAATATTCTATCTTATTTGGAGAAAATGAGGAGGTAGCCTAATTATTTTAATTAAATTTATATTTGATCTCTACACAATTGTTTTGATAAGAGTCTCTCCATTGTTTTTTTATTTTATAATTTTAGCGTAATCTCCTCATTACATCTGTATATTTACAAAGCAGCATGAAATTCTTTAAACTAATTTTTAAACCTGAAAATTGAGCAGAAATAACCTTAGCCTGAGTAAATCTTTTCTTTTACTTTAAAATAATTTCATCTTCTCCGAAATAGTTCTTGTCATTCAAAATTGCTAATGTTTATCTTTTTTTGACTCTCTTTTACTTTTATGAAGAATTTAATAATAATCTATTCATTTCTTTTGTTTAATCGTCTTGCCTTTCTTCCTCTTATTCTTCTTGCCTTTAATAAAGTTTATATTCATAAGATGAGATTTCAATTTCTCCATTTTATATAAAATACAAGCTGTGTGAATCATCTTATTCATTATATATAATATCTCCTCGCTAGAAATAAATACTTTAGAAACACATGACTAAATTTGAGAGTTTCTTTTCTAAAGATTCGAATATTTTAAAGGTTTTTAAAAATTATATTTTTCTCTAAAATATAGCTTCAATATGGTCCTTTAAAATTTCATTATACTCATTCTTGTCCATTGTGAGGAATATAGTATCTGTAGAAGCAATAATTGTTGCAGTTCTCCTTATATTTTTTATTAAAGAATACTCCCCAAATCCTTCTCCTTCAAAATGGTTTGCAACAATACTAAATTAAGGATATTTTTATTTTATTTCTGACTTTAGAACCACACCTTTAGCTTCGTAATCTGGTTCAGAATCTACTTCGAAATCTGCTGTGGTTGCTCTGCTTCTTCTTGTATAAATATCATCTAATGTATGATTTGCATCATCCTAAAAGTTATCAATATGTAAAGTATTCTTTTTCCCAAATTAACTAACTTTCTCTCTTCTATTTTCTGATGGTTCAGATTTACAGACGTACTTACTATCTTCATCTTCAATAGTCTTCATCTTACGCACAGTTTCACCATAATTAGTTTTAAGCAAAACATATACACTTCCCTTTACTATTATGAAGTACTTATCTCCTATGTCGCCATATTCAAATACAACTGAACCTTTTTAGAGTTTATGAAAGTGTAGATTTTAGAACATATTTTTGTATTCTTCCTTTTTCATCTACTTCTCTAAATCTGTAAATATTTTTAATGGAGAGAATGTTCTCTTAAGCATATCTATTTAGAAATCCGTTATCTAATCTCTCATTTATAAAGTATTCTTAAGTATCTTCTAATCCTCTTCTTTTCCTAAATCTAGTATATATTTAGTTTCTTATTCTTCTACTCCTCCATTAAATGATTAGCTTCTTACTCTATTAGGGTATGGATACGGCATCAACTAATTATTGTTCGGATTTAAGAGCAATTCAGTATTACTAATGTCATTTTACTGCCTCTAAACAAAGTGACTACCTCTCCTAAATGAATTTTTATTATTGCTATCAAATGATGCTTAAAATTGCTATTTGAATCTATCTAAGTATGTTTTAGGTTTGTTACTATTATTTTTGCTATCATCCCCATTTAATTATTCCTCTTTAATAACAATTAGAGGTAGTTCTTAAAAATCCTATTATAATCTCTATTATAACTTGGAAATCTTCAAATTGGCCATTATCCTTCAATAACAAATACACTTAAATTATAGAAATGAATTTGATAAATATGGCACTATTAATTATAAATGATAAGATATTTATTTATGTTTATCTATCTATCTATCTATCTATTTATCTGCCTGTAAGAATTAATTAATTAAAAGGAAAGTGTATTCGAATGGTATATTTATTTGGTATAATAATAACCAATAATTAATATTAGAGTACTTTAAAATCTTAATTATAGATATTGTAATCTCATCCTATATTTACCAAGCATAAATACAAACATACAAACAAACAAAAATACATACAAAAATACATACAAATTAACCTATCAACCAACCAACCAACCAACCAACTAACTAACCTACCTACATATCTACATATCTAATACCATTCTTTTATCACTAAATATTTAATTTTTAATCACAGTCATTATATAAAAAAATAGTAATAATCAATTCATCCATTCCTTCATACTTTTATTTGTAAGTTTATTAAATTACTTATTTTTTTATTTGATCTAGAATAATTTAAAATAAATTAATTTAATTGTAATAAAATTATTCAATAAATTTATTATTTAGCAATAAAAATATAAATAATAATTGAGTATTAAAAATAAGAAAAAATCTTTATTACTTTTTTGATCAATTAAAATTAAAATATTAAAATGATTCTCAAAATATACAGAAAGAAAGAATGTTAAATTTGCTGATACCTTATTTAAAAAAAATGATTATTATTATTATAATGTTTATAAAATAAATAAAGTATCAAAGTATTAATAATTTTATAAGTATAAATAACATCCATTCCTAATTCATCCATAGCCAGACAACCAAAGAACCAACCAACCAACCAATCACTTTAATCATTATATTTTATTTTTAATTTAAAAGGTTTAACTTTAAAATTGAAAACATCAATTATAGAAATAAGGGGGATTTAAAATAAATAAGAGTACTAAAATATATTATTAAGGGTATATTTAATATTAATTTGTAATATTGTTTAAAGAAAGTTAGTAAATAAATCAATAAAACTTATCGTTTATACATAGATTTATAATCCAATTTATGATAAATCACTCAATTAAAATTAATGGATAAGTTCTTTGGGAATAGTTTTTACTTTCTCTTTCTTTATGTTTGCGAGATTTAAGAATGAACAGAAAATAATATTCTTAGCTTACTTCACACTCTATGGCTTAAGAATGTATTAGAATTTTTTCTAAAAATAATTCTTTAAAATTGATATGATTTCTATTTATTTGGATAGTAAAAGATATCTCTATTTGATAAAAAAAATTTATAGAACAAAAATAGCTAGTATATTATTAGATGGGGTGACTCTTGAACATTTTTTCTAGAAGAAATATCATGAGATCAGCTAAAATCTATAAATTATGTATTATTGCAGAGTATTCAAATGTATAAAGCAAGGGAGTTAAGAGCTTACAATCAAACAAAACTAAATTTCTATTAAAGTTCCAACATTGTGCTATTGTGCAGTAATCAAGTCAAATCTAAATGAAAATAATACTTCATAAATATTTTTGTATTTAGACAAAAACTTAACTATAATTAAATCTTTATTCTAAAAAGAATTTATAATGTAATAACAATTTATTTAAAGTAAAGATTTTTTTTTAATAAGCGATTTGAAGATAAGAAATTCATTAGAAATATTATTTAGAGATTCCTTGATCAGGTTATTTAAAATAAGGATTTAATAAAAGAAATAATACATAGAGTAATTAAAGACAATGTGAATGTGATATAAAGCTTAACTTTTTGTATAATATAATAAAAATCACAGGCAAATCCACCACCCTTAATAATTTATCTATCTATCTATCTATCCATATATTCTTGATTCAAAATTATTTGCTTTTGTTTAGGATACATTTAGATAGATATTTAGAACAAAAGTAAATTTACATTTTTTTAATCTATTAATTCTAAATATAGATACATAGATATGTACTTTAATTTTATTATTGATCAATAAATTGATTGCTAGTTAGTTAGTTAGTTACTATCTACTGTATATTAATTTTGTTAATCATGTTTTAATACTAATAAGGATTAATTTTATTGTTGAAAAATCATGAAAAGGCGAAATAAGGAAAGAAACTTCTCTAAATGTATTTATCTATCAATCTTTCAACTTAATTTTTTTTATATTTTACTAGTTTTTGATAAATTCATTCACAATATATTTAATAAAAGAAATAAATACGTAATTGAAAAGCATAAATTAAATTTCTTGTTCATTCTGATAAAACCATCACTTGGAAATCAACATAATACATACTTAATTCAATCTAATTTGTGTAAAAAAGTGTTTAAATAACTTGAGAATGTGAGGTTTATTGTAAATAGGCATTTTTATAATGATAAACTTAATATTCTTTTATCTTGAATTAATAAATTAATAATCACACAAAAAAATAAAGCTTAGCTATAAATAAGGTAATATTTCCTTTGTCAAATACATATTATTTTTTTAATTAATATAAATATATATCATTCATATTCATATTTTACAAACAAAATATATAGAATGGCTGACCAAAATAATGTTAAAGATCGTCTTTTAGAACATAAAGATGAATCGGAAGGAAAAGAAAGAGTTAAGTTTGATGGATTAACTCCTAAGGTTATTTGGGCATATTCAATAGGACATATTTTTAATGATCTTTGCGCTTCAGCCTGGTTTAAGTAAGAAATTTCTTTCTTATTTATTTGGATTATCCCATTAAGTAGTAATAATAATGGCAAATATGTGCACATGAAAATTTGAAAATAAATGAGATTCCAAGTTATATTTATAATAATCGTTTTAAAATCAATATAGTTTCTTATTGTTTTACTTGACAAAGGTCTTGAATTTTGAAAATGGTTCTTATTCTATGCTTGCTGGTTAAATTTTTGATGCATTAGGAACACCATCTGCTGGTATTTTATCCGATAAATATAATACTAGAATAGGAAAACGTATCCCTTGGTATATTCTTTCCTTCATTTTGGTCCTATTGACTTTTGTTCCTATGTGGTGCTACCCAATTTTGAATTCCTTCCTCCCTATGGACAATGATGGATTCAGAACATTTTTCTTTATTTTCTTCCCTTCCCTCTTTAATTATACTTGGGCTTTTGGTTATATAGCCCACATATCTCTTGTTCCTTCAATAACATGCTCAAGAGTTAACAGAGATGTTCTAAATACTCGTAGAAATACATTCACATTTATTGCAAATATGTTGCTTTTGTTGATAGCATTACTTCTTTTCAACGTTGTTGATGGAAGTGAATAATAATTCTAAGCTTTAGGATTAATTTGCGCTGCTGTTGGAATTGTTACAACTACTATCTTTTTACTTATAGTGAAAGAAGTTCCCTTAACTAAGTATTGCAATGATGCTGTTAGAAATATTAAAAATATCCTAAAATAACGAGAAGGTGATAAGAGATAGTCTCTCCTTTTAGCAGATGGCGATAGCAATGAAGCATTATAAAAAGATTGTAGAGCCTAAACCATAAACAAAGGATCTTCTCATTATGAAGGAGAGAAGAGTGAAGTAATGAACTCTGCTAAAAATTAAGAATTTTAGAATGAACTTAGAGTAGAATAATAGAGAATATCTAAATAATAAGAATAAGGAAATAAAAATGAAGATGAAAATGAGGCAGAAATTGTTGATAAATATGGTAATAAAATAGATGATGTCATTTTCTCTGGGATTGATAATAATTAAGATAATGAAGATGAAGAAAATGAAAATCAAGGACACGAAGGACATTAACTTAGAGTTTCAGTTTTAAGAAGCAATAGAACAGGATCCTTATCTGACAATATTGTAAATTGGAAGTAATGGTTTTTTTTCTTATAATTATAATTATTAATTTTTAAATACTGTAAAATTCTATATAATTCAAATACTAAATTAATCTCTAGTTCATAGATTAAGTAAGTAACATTCTAAAAAATATGAAAAATTTTGGAAAAAAAATAAAAAGAAAAGTAAATAAAAATGAAGTAGTTAATTAATTTAGTTAAAATATCTAAGAGTATTTTATTTATTTAAAATCAAGAATTATAATAAAATGAAATATTAAAATTTATTTAAAACAATAATAATAGGTAATGGTTTAAAGAAAAGCAATTTTATCAATATGGATTAGTATTTATGTTTGCCCGTCTATTTTGTAATGTTGTCACAACTATGATGAATTTCTACTTGTATTATGTTATAGAAATTAATGGAAAGGTAGAAAAAAATGCTGAAGTAAAAATGACATTCTCATTAGCTCTTATTCCCCTTTTACTATATATTTCCTCTGTTGGTGCTTCTTCAATTCTTAATTTCTTATATTAAAAAATTGGTAGAAAGAAAACATACACTTTAGGTGTTTTCTTAATGATAATTTCTATTGGATCTATGAGTTTCTTAGAACCTGATAATAGTTTCTTAAAGAATTTGATTTATCCTATCGCTATTATAGCTGGAGCTGCTTAAGCTCTTTAATTAAATACAGCTATTAATTTAATTAGTGAAGTTATTGGTTTAAGAGGTGCAGGTGGTGCTTTTGTATTCGGTGCTTACAGTTTCCTTGATAAGCTTATAACTGGTATAGTATTGTTCGCTATCACAGAAAACAATCTATATAAAGAAAATGATCCTGCCTTTATTCGTTGGTCAACTGTTATTATTCCTATTGCATCTGGTATTGCAGCTTGGGTACTCATCCTTTTTGGTGAAGCTAAGGATTATGATCCTAAAAATAAAAAAGCTAGATTATCTAGAATGAGTCTAGCCGATGAGTTTGTCTCTTGATTACTTACTTACTATTTTATTTAAAATAGTTATTAATGTAATAAATACTATATTTGTTTATAAAGGTGTAAAAATTCATTCATTTTAATAAAACTCATACATAACAAAAATAAATTTGATTAATGCTTATTTGTAATATATTTCCTAAAAGTGCATAATAAATGAATGAATGCATGCAAACAATTTTAGAAAATTACTTTAATATTTAAGAAATTATAAATTTCAATTCAATATTTTGTAAATTTAAATTAGTTTTTGAAAATAATAATGATGAATCAATAATATAATTCATCAAATACAAGAAAATGCAATAATCATCAAATAATATGCAAAATATTAATTAATAAGTAGAATCTGATAATACAAGGTATTCTTGAAAGGAACATTAATCAAGTATCCGCAAAATTTTGAAAAAAAATCAAAATTTAAAATTTAGAAAAACACCAAAATCTAGATAATAAGATTAGAAATTATAAAAGCAAAAAGAGAAAGAAAGATAGATAGATATTAAATAGAAATAATAGGAAATAATTATTTAGGTTATAAAAAATGAATTAAGGATTTGACTTTTTGATAGTAGTGACTACAGGATAGACAAAAGATGTTGAGAGAACCAATCTTGAAGAGTAGAATTAAAAGAACCCTCTCCAACATTAATTATAAGAAGACAATGATTCTAATGAATAGTTAGGGAGAATGATCGAATTCAATTGGTGTATTTATGATACAAAAAAATAAATAGTAATAGAATAATTCCAAAGATTCATTAAGGGAGAAGATTTTATGATTAACAACGAAACCCTTTCTAAGAACAAGATCACTCTTAGTAAGTTTGACGGAGCTCAATAGTTTAGTAAATTGGTTTAAGAATTTAATGACTACACCTATACAAACTTCACTCGTTAAAACAAGAGTTTCTGCATAGTCACTTATGGAGATATCCTTATGACTAGAATACTTCCTAAAGAGGCTTAGTTTTATTAGATGAAATTAGCATCTCACTTTTTTACTTACTTTGATATTGGAAATGAATTCAAGAAGAATTTTTCTCACGCTATTTCTATTAAAACATTACACGAAATGCTATCTTACACTAATTTATAAGAAAAGCCTTTGCTTGATTAGTCAATTGCCTAATTTGAAATGAGTAACATAGTTAGATTAGTTAATATGTTAGTTAGAAGTGGATATGTTTTTAATCTTCCCGTAATCCTTATTAAATTATTAATTACTCCTTTTCAACCTTTTACAATATTAATGAAATAGGACTATTAATAACAATATTTATTTTTAAAAAAAGAAATTGATCAATAACTAGCATCAAGTTGTCCTAGATAGTTAAGACTCGAAATCTAGATACATTTCACAAAGAGAAAAGAAATCAAAAAATAATTATGTTAGAGGAAGAAGTCCCGAACCATTTAAGAATCTTTCTCATTAACACTTCATTCGTATTAGAGGTCTTCCCTACTCTGCAAAAGAGCAAGAAATATATGATTTATTAAAGAATATTAGAGTTTACAAGGAAGATATAGCCTTCTTATATGATAGCGAAGGAAAATTCTCTGGAGAAGCATATGTCAAAGTTTTCAGCTCTCTTGATAAATAAGAAGCTCTTTGCTATAATCTCAATAAAGTTGAAGGAAGATATGTAGAAATATTCGAAACTACAGAAAATGAATATAATAGAGCAAAAATATCTCAATTCCCTGAAAAGAGAAACTAAGATGATGAAATGCCAAACGAAAGTTAATTTGACCTTAATAAGATTGTTACAGAAGGAGCTGGAGTAGTTAGAATTAGAGGACTCCCATATACTTGCACAGAAGAAGATATAAAAAAATTCTTTAAAGGTCTTTCTATTCTTCAAGGAGGTAACATTTTCATTTCTATAATTAAAAGCCATCCATATTGATTATTTATTCATATATTAAAGGAATTAAAAGAGCTATTTTAGGAGGAAAACCAGGAGGAGAGTGCTTTGTTATTTTTTAAAATAAAGATGATGCACATAAAGCACTTAATTTCCATATGGAAAAAATACATAGCAGATTCATAGAAGTATTTTTGGCTACAGTTAGGGAATTTGAGAATTATATGGCCCATAACTTTGTCAACTCTGCACCAGTATATAGTAAAGATAATATGCCAAATATCCCAAGTGAGAAGAAAAAATCTACTCTTATGGTTATAGGAATGCCATTCAGTGTAACCAAGTAAAAGATATTAGAATTTTTCAAAGGCTTTGAAGTTAATGAAAGAGAAATCCACTTATTATGCTCTCATACTGGTAAATTTAGTGGATCAGCCCTTGTTACTTTTGAAGATGAGTTAGAAGCATAAAGAGCATTAAAAACAAAGAACTTCTCTTATATTGAAAACAGATACTTAGAATTATTTGAATACAAGTGATACTTATTTATTTATATATTTATTAAAAGCTATTTCTCTTTAAATATTTATCCTTTTCTAATTCATTTTAGGAGCTTTTATTCCTATATTTTTACTTTTTTAAAACCTTTATTAACAAATCTATGTTTTATTTTCATTTAAATACATACAATTTATTTGGAATTATTAAATAAAAAAGTTAACAAAAATTAAAAATTTTGTTTAAATCAAATTATTTTAATAGCATCAAATTAAATACTAAATAAATCCCTCAAATATACATTTATTGATGTCATTATGGAGTGCTTATTTGAATTAGATTAAATATTCTATTAATTTTTAAGAATGTCCTTAGACACTCTTGCCTAACTCGATTTTTGGATCATTATGCCAAATCTTTAATTCTCAACTCTAGTTTATAAAAGATTAATTTAGGTTCAATTATGTATAATTCTAGATATAAGAACATACTTTTATATGTTTATAAAAGTATATTCGAGTATTTAAAGTTTAAATAATTTTACAAATAATCTATTATTAAAAAAATAGCAAAAATACAAAAATGTAATTATGAAATATGATAATTGTACCTAATGTTATTAATTAAATTAAATAGTCATTGCATTTATTACTATTTTTTTTAATTATAATCAATCATAAATTTGCTTAATTCTATAACAATAAAGTATACACTAATTTCTTCATCTTAAAAATCTTTAAGAGTTTAGATGAAATATTTTGTATAGTTTAGCCAATTTGCTAACATTACTTCCTTCTAAATTTATTACAGATTTCCATCTGAATCTATACACTTAATTGCTACTTACTTCTCCTCTTTTGAAAAAAGAGCCAATTCCTAGAATATTTTAATAGTCATAACCATACATACCTTTTAGTATTCTAAGCTTATTAAAAGTATAGAGTGGTTAGAGTTAATATTAATTGCTTAGTGAGGTAAATTAATTCTAATCTTAATTCAGTATTTTATAGCTCTTATTTATGATTCATATTTAAATCTAAGCCCTTATAATTCCTCAATCATTTCAAGATCTCGAAATTAAAATAATATTTTTTATAATTAGGATTATACTAATAAAATTGGTTTAAGAAAGTAAAATAATAATCAACTTTAAATTAATAGATTATTTGAAATTTAATTAATTCTTAATTTGCTGGTATGAATACTAGACAAGTAGAATTGAGTTTTTTTCTCAAAACAAAAAATCTCAAACTCTTATCAACCAACCCCCTCTCAAATTTCATGATTTTATTTACCATTTTAACTATATAATGTAATTCCTTGCTCCTTTATGTTTTTTAATTCAATTTAATTTAAATTTTTTTAAGAATTTGAAATAAAATCTAAATTTCTAGTAGTAAAAATAAACAATTCATAATAAAATTGAGGGATAAGGTATATAAAATCCAGTTGGTTTGAAATAAATGAAAAGTAATGAAAGGAAGAGGTAATGATGGAATCTATTGTAATTAGTATTAAGTTTAAACACCAAGTTAATAAAATTTGTTAGATATTAATTAATAATTATCTATTCTCTTAACTAGACCTGAATCAATCAATCAATTATTCAATCATGTATCAAACAGAAAAGTAAAAACAAAACAAACTATTCAAGTGATTAAATAAATTTTTATAATAAAAAGAGAAGATCTCGTTATAGCAATCTGAATATATAAAATTTGTATATTTGATAATTAAAATTGATTGAAACAATTTGAATTATTAAAAATCATTATAAAGAAGGCAAAACACCTACATTAATAATAAATAAACTTACTAGAGACCACTCAATCAATTTTTAACTCCTCATTAATAATTATTAGCATCTTAGCAATCCTATGGGTAAAATAAAAGCATTTATATATGGGCGTTATGGGGAAGGCAAAATATTGCACATTGCTTCAACAGAAAGGTCTTAGGAAAAGAACATTATAGAATAGAGTGAGTATGTTATTAAAAAGTTGAAAGAAATTAGATTAGTAGCTAATGAAAGATAAAAAATAACTCTTGAAAATACTGGAGGCTAGTATTAATGGTTTTGCATGTGTGATAACTAAGATATTATTTATTTAACTATCTGCACACTTGATTACCCTGAAAGATATGCTTATGAAATGATCTAAGAATAAAAAAAGCATTTTTAAAAAATCAGTGATAATTATGGAGAAGAAATAGATAGTGTTTTAAAAATGCACGGTAAGAACACTGCTGAAAACCTATTAATCCATTATAATTCAGAAGGAGTAGATAAGATAAAACAAATCTAAAGTAAACTTGAAGGAACTACTTCTCATATGAAAGAAAATATTAATCTAGCAATCAATAATATGGATAATGCTAACAGTGCTTTATAAAAGAGTGAAAAGATGTAATTATAATCTAAACAATTGCAGAACTAAGCAAAGGACTTAGAGTCTATTATGAGATGGCGTAACTATAAAATCAATATAATCTTCTTCTTAATCATTTTAGGTGTTGCCCTTTATATTATTATTGGTATCGTGAAATGATATAATGAGTGAAAGGCATTCCTAAATCAATCAATGAATCAATAAATCGATTAATCAATCAATCAAAGAGTAGAGAATTTATTGAAATATTCAACAATCAATGACATACATATTAATTAATAATAAGCACATAAATTAGAATCAATATAATAATTAAATTATTAAACAATGAAATAAGTTAATAAAATATACATATATCTTAATATTTGTTTGATAATCATAATTTTCTATTGACTGACAATTCAAAATATTTTCAATTATAAAATTTATGAAAACTAAGTAAGATTTTGATAAAATTTTGGTGAGCATTAGTTTTTATTAATATATATATTATTTAGTATTGATTAAATAGATTTTACTTGATTGAAATGATAAATGATAATTTACGAGTGAGTGAGAATTGGTTAATTATTTTATTTGAATAGAGTTTATAAATGATTAAAATTGAATGATCTATAAACAAACAGAAAAGAGAATATTTAATTAGTTTATATAATTATATAGATTTATTTTTATGATTTCAACAACATTCTTTCTTTGCTTTTTTTGTATCTTAAACCATTTTCTCAGTTAGCTATGGACCAATTTTTATTCCTAGTGACTTATTAAATAAATAATAATTTATTTTTTACTTTGAAGAGTATTTCTATATATTTTTACTTCGTTTGTTGCATCTACCTATCTATTTTCTATTTTTTGAAGTATATCTTCTGTACTCTTTCTAAATACCTATTTAAATCAAAATATATCATAAATAAAAAGCTAGCTTATCCTAAAATAAATTCAATATCCACGCTTAATTAAATTTCATTATGCTTGTTTTTTCTTTACTTTTAGAATGAATATACTTTTTAATTTTTATATTAGTAAAATGTTTATCTAATGACTTTTAAATATTCAGGAAATCAATCAAATTTTATTTTTAATTAAGTAAAATCTTCACAATATAAAAATGAGTTTGAAAATTAAATGGGTTTTGGATTGAGAATCAATTCATCTTCATTCATTTTATCAAAAATTGAAATTAATAATAAAAGATTTTTATTTTTTTGTTACCTAATCAATATTTTATCCCATTTTTGCTGATGTTTCAACGAATTAAATTTCATGTTTCTATGCAAACTCGTGACCCTCGTCATATGAAACTTATCTTTTATTAGCAAGATCTATTTTATTTCCAACTAGTATTAAAGTTATTTTATCATTTGCATAGTTTTATGTCTCTTCAAGCCATTTAATGATATTTGTAAAGCTTTCACGATTTGTTACATCATAAACAAGAAAAGCGCAAATAGAACCTCTATAATAGGATCTTGTAATTGATTTAAATGATTCCTATCCTGCCTTTTTATTTATTTTATTAATAGATATATTTAAAGACCATTTTTAATTATCAGAAATATAGTTTTACTGTGTCCCATACTTGAAGTTTAACACTTTTCCCTTTAACTTATATAATTTTAGAACCGAATTCAACACCTATAGTTGTATCATGTTCTGCTTTGAATTTTCCTTCCATAAATTGAAGTAATATAGCTGATTTTCCTACACCTAATAATTTATGATATTATATGTTAATGATAAATAATTTGATAAAAATGTCAAAATAATATTTTTACTGGAGTCCCCTATAATAATATATTTAAACAAATATGAGTAGCTCATTTTATGATATTGCTTTGGTCTTGTTGAAATACTATTTCTTCTAAATTATAGCTTTAAATACTTAAGAATTAATTTGTTTCTTTGTTTGTTTGTCTGTTTACTATTTTTTACGCTAACTAACTAAATAACTAACTTGATATGTTTTTCGCAAAATTACAAAATATATTCTTCACTTATCTTAAAATCTTCTTTTTAATTTATTTGATAGAAAGCATACAAACATGCATGTGTTATCTATGGATTTATGCATGTTTGAGATCATTCATTCATATATACATATATGCGCACATACAATTATACAAACCCACTCCTCTAAAAATTACTGCAAACTGAAAAAGCAATATTTTTTTCAGATCTGATCAATTCTAGTTATCAACTATTCAATTTCTATTTATAATAATAATAACTCATTTTTACCAAAATTTATGCTAATATTTTTTTGTAAAATAAAAAATTAGGTTAAATTGGTTTAAATATTTAAGTTAGTAATTTATTCTAAATTTATTTTTTAAAGCTAAGAAAATTATAAAAGATTTTGCTTTCTTTTTAATTAGTTTTTGATTTATTTCTGTATTAAATTATCTAAAATAAGAGATTTCTAAAAATTATTTTGATATAGGCACTAAATAAATTGATGGATTGTATCTGTTAGTAATCAAATGAAGGATGTATTTCATTATTTATATATTTATATTAAGGAAAGAAGGTAATTATTAGATAATTCTTTTATTTTACTAATCAATTTTATTTGAGAAAACTTTATTTAGATTCTTGAAGGATGATAAACATATTTTAATTACTTTTTATAAAAAAGAGAATTTGTTTTATCAATATAATGTTAATATACCATATAAACCCACAAATATGTTTAGAATAAGCAAAGAGAATAAAATAGTATAATTATTAAATTTTTTATGGATTATAATATTTTGGGAGATAATAAATAATAGGAATTATACATACATAGATGGAATATAAATATAAATAATAGGAATTATACATACATAGATGGAATATAAATATAAATATAAATACTGAGTGTCTGTCTGTGTGTAAGACTGATTAAAGAAAATGAATAAATTAAAGAAAGTGAATTACTTATATAGTAGTAAGATGTATATTAATTATAAACAGTAGAATGTAATCAATAATTAATTAATTAATTTAGCTAATTTTTTTGTGGTTAATAATTAGTTAATTAATTAATGAAAACTCAAAGGAACCTAACAAACTCCAGAAATTTAACTATTTTACATTTTGATTATTGTTTGTGATTGTAAGTTGTTAGTTCATAAATCTTCAAATAGATCATAATATAATTGGTGGTGGTTATTCATTAATAAATTTTTTAGGTTTTATTCAAAGACAATAAATTCTAGAATTGTCTTTCTGGGGAAATTAAATATTTAATCCATATTTTCAATATGCTTTGTTCTTTTATTATCAATAATATAGTCAACTAATTGTTTTTTATTAAATACTAAGCTCGATTCTGATGGGTTGATTAAGTTTTTTAAGATGAAGATGAAAAATTATATCAACTACTTTTGGTAATTCTTTCCATTATAAGTAATTTTTAAATTTAAGGTCTTAGAATGTTTTAATAAGCTTATATATAGCAATTATAAATTCTATATATCCTTCATTGAGGATATTATTATTTTAGTGTGCCCATGATAACTTTAAATTGAAAAACAGTTATTAATTTAAACATATAATTCTCTCATGTTCATTTTTATGAGATTTTCAAATATTTTAATGTCTTCACCTGTGAAGATTTAATTATTTTGGTAATAAACTACTACCTTTTATACATTTTTTAACTATTCTATGTTGATATCTCTAACTGCAGTTGTTTAAATTGTAATTTACTAAAAGAAATGCAAAGAAATTTTAATCAATTTGGTAAGCATAATGGGTGTATTAACTGCCACTAACACTATTTATAATTGAAAACATCCTTCTGGCATTTCCTCTCCACTCATTGTAAGAATAATAATTTAAATAGATGTCTATAGAACAGTAGATAATACTAAGAAGAACATTTTTAGAAATCCACCAAGATACACTTAAGCCATTGCAAAATCATTCTTCAAAATAGGAATTAAGTAGCAGGAATTTTATCCTAAAAAGATATATTCAAGCATTCCTACAGTGAATGGTTCAAATTTTAATCTAGAATCTATGAAGGATAGGAAGGAGAAGAGAATGGTTGTAGTTGGTAAAAAAACAATAACCCAAGCAAGAGAGGTGGAGCCAACATAAATAATAAAAAGGAAAGACTAGAACAGTTATAAGGTTGTTTCAATATTTGTAATTAATTAAGGAAGAAAAGTTTAAGCCTTTTATGAAGAAGAGGAAGAGGTTAGTATATTGGAATTGAGATGGTTATAGTATAGTGCTAATACTAGAGAAAGACTAAATACTAAGTAAGCAAATATATCTACTCCTTTTGCCAAATAGAAATGACAAAATAACACTAAATGTATTCTTGCTGCTATTGAAATTCTCTTAATATAAAACCATTATAGAGTTGCATAGTCAAAATTAGATACTTCAGTATCTCTTATTTGATTGCTTTTGCATTGGTTAACAAAGAAAAGAGTATCAAATTACAAGCCTTAAGAAAAGATATTGAGAAGAACTTTGTTTAAAGTATTCTATCCCAAGAACTTAGTTGAGCCATATTCGTTCATGAAATACAAGTTAATTAGAACATTTAATAAAGTTTGTGCAATTGATATAATGCCTAGCCCTAAGCTTAATGGATCACTCATTTACTTTATTCCTACGTACACTATGATTGCTACTCTTAACAAATAATCTGTAATAAGGATAATTTTGGTACTAATTGTGGTATTCAAAAATGATTTCTCAAAAGCTAAGGTCTTCTCCAAGCTATAGAGTTATCGTTGTTATGCTAATGCTTAACTAGAATCTTCCTCATTAAATATTTGATATTCTTTGTCCACTAATTTCATTGACTTAACTTTTTTAATTTTGATTTATTTTCTTTTTTCAATTTTTTTTAGGATTTTAAATTATTTTTCTAGTGAAATGCCTCTGGGAGAGAATTTGAAGAAAGAAATCAATCTATTTGATTTAACAAAAGGATTTCTTTTTTAATTCTGTCCACAAATAATATATGTTACAATCAACTTAGATCTTCACCAAACGATAAATTAGTTAGATATTTTAACAATAAATCACTAAGTGGTTATAAATTTCAATCATTTGCATCTAGTTACTTAACATATTTACTTGCGATACTTACTAAGTAAATAATTGTATTATTATTAAGATTTCTATTAACCACTTCTATCCAAAAATACATTTTTCTATAGAATTTCTATTTGGATAATTACGGCTTTTTATCGGTAGAGTTAAATTTAATAGTTTTGGTTAAAATAATTAAGTAACCATTTATTTGAAGTAATTTAAAAAGAAATAAAGATTGGTAAGGAGGTAGGTAGGTAGGTAAGTAGGTTCTTATGTATGTATATATGTAATTTACTTTCTTTAATTAAAAATGTTTAGTAATATATAGTTAGCTACGCACTAATTAAAAATAAGATGAATTAGTTAGAAATAAACTATATATATATATATATATATTACAGTAATATTCTTCTTAGTTGTTGTTTATTTATTACTAAATAAAGTGTTTCAGTTTTGTATTAAATTGTTTCAATTTGTAAATAATAAAAATATTTAAAAATTAACATAATAAAAATTAACCTCAAAAATTAATAAAAGAAAAAGCTAAAATTGATTAAAGTTTTTTACAAGAAAAACAAATTATTAGTGATGGAATTTGATGGCATTAATAAATTTACTTAGTTCACACCAGAGAATTTACTCTTGATTAAGATTAATTCCTAAATGCTACTTGCTTGCTTGATTGCTTGATTTTAATTAATTTTCATCCTTCACGTAATTTACATTTATTTTAGTGTAAATTAAATATTGAATTATTCATTAATTAACTATTTGATTATTTGATAAGATAGTTTGTTTGTTTGTTTTTCTGAAGAAATTTATTTTTCTTCTATTTTATTTATTAAAATGATGAGGAAAGATTACTATTAATTGTAAGATTTCATCATTAGATTCAATCACTCAATCAATATATTTATAAAATAAAAATGTATTTTTCATTAAAAGTTCTCACACACTCACACACAGACTCACTCACTCACTTATATTTCATTTTCAATATTATAAAAATATTTTTAATTGCAAATATATTTATTTATTTTCTTATTATTACACATTAATCCTATCAATATCATTTTTATCTAACTTTCTATTTCATTTCAATTCAATTCAATTCTTGCTAAAACTTCTGTCTACTCCTTCTTTTAAGCAAACTAGGGCTTTTCCTTGAGTAGACGCGCTAAGCTTAAATACTTTCTTTATATTATTCATTATTAATAAATTGTAATCATTTGAACTAATTAATAATATACCTTAAGTTTTAAAAATTAATGGCAAAATGAAAATAGACAATTATATTTTATTTATTTATTTATTATTTTTAATAATTAAATAATCTACTTATTAGATGTTAATAAGGTTGAATGGATTGTAATATATATAATTTTAGAGAAAAAATTTAAACAGGGAAATATAATAATATTTATTATTTAATTTCTAATTACATACACAATTTATATAAATAAGTTGTTGTTGTTGTTAATTCAGAATACAAAACAATTCTTAAATATTTTTTTAATCTATCATCAATCAATTAATTAATAAATTAATTAATAAATAAATTGATTGTTTCAAAGATTTATGCAATTAATTATTTCTACATTTTCCTCAAGAAAAGTAGCTAAATTCCAAATAAAAATTTTCTTATTGTTATTAGATATTTCAAATAGATTTTTAGGTTCTAATTAACTAACATCTTTTTAAATGACAATAGGTTAAGGTTCTTAATCATTTTATTGTTTTTTATAAATATATACAATTGGGAAAACAAGATCTTGAGAATTTTAATTTATATTTGGAGATTCTATTTCTAAAATAAGCTCAAACTCTTCAAAATTGTTATCTTTTATTGACATTAAATCTGTTGTTAATTATCCAAGCTTTTCTGTGCTATGTTTTCTGACTGGCAGACTATTCCCTTCATCTTCAATAGTATTTGATCCAGATTGTTTTTCTATTTTAATTAAAGAGTTTTCTATTTTTGGTTATTAATTCTAGCTATTTTCTTGAATTAACTAAATGTACGGATGAGAGGAGCTTTGAATATTTTATTTTTGGTTATTTTTATCTTTGATAAAATATTATACATTTACATTTGTTTATCTTTGGATGAAAATAACATATTTTTCTAAAGCTTTAAAATTTATTGGATATTCATTTAAATTATACTTATTTACTAGCATACTTTTTACAAGTAGGGCTTAGTCTTGCTCAAATCGCATAAATTAAAATTAACTTGCTTCAATAGTATTATTCTATGCAAAATTAGATTCTAGCGATGTTCCATTATTATTTGTTATTGTTTTGATATATAAAGATTTAGATAAAATTTCATTTGGGTTGTTATTAGTAGCTTTTTAGTTAACCAATGAAGGATTCTTTTGAATCGTCATTTAATTATCTTCAAAGTATTTTTTATAAAGTCTTAAACTGAATAGTCCATAAGGAGAATTAATCTGTAGTGGAATAGTAAGCAATGAATTGTTTGTAATAGCTCCTTTATGGATAATTTGATTTGTATCAATATCGGCAACTTCAAAGTTAAATAATGAAAAAGGAGATTAAGGAATGAGTACAATAATTGCTTATTCTTTTCTATTATACCTGAAAGATACACACGTTTGTATTAAACTTATTTCATTTTCTTCTGTAATTACTCTAGAATCTTCCATCTACTCCACATACTCAAACCATTCTAATTCTTACTCTTGCTCTTATTCTAACATCTATTGCTGCTCTTTATCTTTATCTTAATCGGAATCTAGTTCCTCGCTTTCAACTTATTCATCATTTAATTATTTATTAGAAAATCTTTTTTTATTTTTATTCTTGGCCAAACCAAAGTATTCATTGTATAGAAGATTCTTTTAAATCTATAAAACTAGTGGAGAGGAACTTTATAACACGAGCTAGCTTTCATCATAGAGATTTGTAGTACTCTACAGTTAATTATCCGAATTTTATTTGAGCTCATCGAGTTGATGAACACTGTTAGATTTATTAAAGCTTGCCATCATTGAGGTATTCAAGCATTTACTTTAGTTATTTATTGATTGTTATTTATTAAATTGCTATAAATTTGATGAAGGAGTCATCCCTTTTGGTTGGTTAGGCTAAAGTTGGTTATAAAATTAACTAATAGCCTATCTTATTAGTGGCTAAATAAAAACAATAGCATTCTTTGAATCTCTGAGCAATACAACAGGTTCCTTCTTAATCAAGAAATACTCTCCTATAGCATGAAGAACTTAGAGCAGGCTAAAGAAATTTATACTTTCTCTAGACTGATTTATAGTTTTGAGCATGTATATTAGATTTTCGGTAATATCATTTATTTTTTCTAAAACAGGAATGAATTTTGGCTTCTCACTTACGTTATGGAAATCATTTTCTAATTTGTGGTTGCCTATCTCTAGCATTGTAATCAGTGTAGTGGATTCTTATATTAAAGGCTCTTCATCTCCACCTTTGAAGATATGGTCATACAGTTTTTTAATGAAAGGGTGAAAGTCATTATAATTGGGTAGGATTTCATTGCTTGTAAAAAAGATAGTATGATAGTCTCTAATCCTGCGGTAAATAAGCTACAATCTGTGAAGAGTATAAGTAATTTGATTAAATTTGTCTTCTTTGTCTTAAAAAGTTGCTATTATTATATTTATTTACTGCAAATCCTCTTCTATCTCCTTCTACTCTTCACTCAATCCTACAAAGAAAAACCTATCGTTAGCTATTTAGTAAAATGCTCTCTCAATCTTTTCTATGAAAAAAGGGATCTTTATGTAAATTATCTCTTTTTTTACTATAAAGCAAAGCAAATTATAAAAGAGGTTTCTTAGCAGTTAGATACTTTTAGCATTTAAAGTTAGCTTAGCAAATTCGTTGTAAGAAGTTACATATGCTTCTAAATCAGGAGTGAGGCATTCTTGGTAAGTTTAAATTAGATCTCCTAAAACTTTGAGAAACTATGGTGTGTATTGTATTAGTTCTTAAGATAATTTCACATCCTTTATATACTGCTTAAGTATTATGTCATTAGCTAGAGAAAAACATTTATGTTTCTCAGAATCTATTAGAGAAATTATATGGCGATCCATCTCTATGATCTTTCTGAATTTAACAAAGTCATCAAATTCATCTAGCACAGGTGGTTTTGGCTAGAATATTTCTAATTTATTTAAACTATTTTTTACTAAAATTACAATCAACTCATAAATATCTTTGAGATAGCGAATTTAAAGGTTGATCCTCTCCCTTCCTTTTAAATTTATTATTTAGGAAGTAAAAGTTTTATTCAACTCAGTCTCTTCTTGAGATGATTTAGTAGATATTTTTTATGAGTTCAATGTCTATTACTATTATTGTAAGTTATTGCTTCTTTTAGGAGATCTTAAAGTTTCTTTTTCTTCTTTTAAATTTTACTATTAAGTCTCAATTTTATTTTAAATGTGTTGCTAATTCTCTTACTCGTACAGCCTTTTCTTTTATTTTTTATTTTAAGGGCTGACAACAACTGACGAAGAGGAACCATTAACTACTAAAGTGTCTTAATGTATTTAATTCTAAGTCTTTTAAGACTATTAAGAAGAATTTTAAGAACCATGGGTAGAGGAACCTCCTAAAGTCTTTGAATCCCCGGCTTAGATAGAAGATGCTTACTACTATTTGCTTGGTATTTCATTATTAATTGTCGAGTTAAGGCTTGATTTCATTTCAGAGAGTTTATCTAAAAGGCATATGTAATTATTGTAAAACATTTCGCTATCGTCTATTAATTTTTATAGTCTCTTTTTATCATGCTAATCATCGCAAAATATTA
The DNA here is from genome assembly GCA_000260095.1 of Tetrahymena borealis. Taxonomy (NCBI): domain Eukaryota; phylum Ciliophora; class Oligohymenophorea; order Hymenostomatida; family Tetrahymenidae; genus Tetrahymena; species Tetrahymena borealis. The sequence goes on from JH651225.1 coordinate 3,082,565, forward strand.
TTTATTTAGGCAATATTTTATGCATTTCATCAATATCGTCTTTCATCGTTCTAAAAGTATTATTCACTTTTTGTAAATTAATGAAGAAATCAGAAAATATTTCATCCTTTTTGCAACTCTCTGGTTGATTATCTTTAATTGTTTCTAAGATTTGGTTGATGAAGTCATTGCCTTCTTGGAATATTCAAGCTTGAATATCTAAATGTATCTTTTCATTCAAGTAATCTTCAAATTTTTATATAACCTCTTTAAAAATAATTTTGATGTTTGATATTCCCTTCTTCCTCTCTTCTTCGTGCTCATACATAAACTTAAAAGCAAGGTCTTTAACTCCCTCTGGTAATTACTATTCAGTAACAAAGTATTTAAATAGAATTTGAATTAATAAAAAAGTACCTCTGAATTTGAAATAGTTCCTAAATTTTCAAATAAAGTCTAGCTTTCAGTTATTAAACTTAAATTTGATTTGATTATCTCTCCCATTTTTATATTATCTACATTCCCTAAATAGAATATAGGGTTTTATTAAAGGATTCTTTGCAATTCTAATTTCCACTATTTGTATCTTAAGTATGTCTCCCAAGCAAATTGTCCTTACTCTTGCAATAAGATGATTTATTTTGAAATATTATCTAATAACATTAAACATTTTGAATATAATGATTATTATCTTTAAATTTTACTTAAAAAATTATCTTAAAAGATAGATCCTCTCATGTTTGATAGTAATAATTGAACTTAATCTATTATTTATTGAAATGTTTGTCCTTTAGTATCAGGCGAAAAAAAAAACTCTTCTATTCTTTCATATAGCTGAGGAAGAGTATTGAGTAAGTTTATAGTATTTAATGAGTTAGTGCATTTTTATAAAATTTATTTAATTAATTCTTTCTTATCAGTCTTTTAATAAAATAGCTCTGCTGATTCGCATAGTTCCTTGCAATCTTCATAATATTTTTTTGTTTTAATTGGCATTCTTTTTAATAATTATTGTTTTTGGGAGAAATCATTGTTTTCATTCCAAAAAGTTTCAAGTTAATTTTTCAAATAAATAACGGAATTGTTAATTTTATCAGACCACTTAACAAAATATTCTATGATAGAACTTTGCATCAGTTTACTGTTATCATCATTTTCAGGATTAAAATTTTATAAATATTTCTCAAAACTTTTCTTTTTTATAATAATCTTATTGATGTCTTAATTGTTCTAATTTTTAATTTAAATTTTCATAAATATATTAATTATCATAACAATCAATATAAGTATTTTTTCTTTATTTTTCCCATTTTAAAAAAATTATAAAAACAAATGGGCAAATGATTGAAAATGATAGAATTAAATAATGAAAATGATATTAAATATATTACATAAAGCTTAAAGATAGAGAGTAGTTTCACATTTAAGGATCTATCTGTCGATTCGTTATTCTCTTCAAATAAATTATTACTATTAACAGAAATATGCTCTGGATTTCTCCTAAATTATAACAAAATTATTAAAATTTGTTAATTCTATTTTTCTTTTTTTACCTTCTAAATATTTTTTAAAATGCTTTTTCTGTATTTGAGTTAGGTCTAGTAGATGAGAATGAATGATTTTAAGGAGAACCAGTTCTTGAAGGGAACCGGGCTTTGGTAGTAGAAGAGTTTCTAACAGAACCTCTATTTACAGAGTTGCATTATCTTTAGTAATAAACAGCATTAACAGAAGATCTACCATGAGTAGTAGAAATTCCAGAAGGTGTAAATCCCATTTTTAGGGAGTCAGAGTTAATAGATTGCTAGGTAATGCTAAGATAATTATTAGGGGATCTTACTTTTTTAGTAGTTTATATTGGCATACTACAAGATATTTCTTCAAATTACTAGGGAGTCATATCTTGTAGGGTTTGAATATTGCTGTTTTCAATGTAATCGCTTAAATTATTATAATTAGAATTAACGCTTCTTCTTTCAACTTTATATTTTTTTATATTTCTATGGTATTGGTTGGTATTTTCTTCAGATAAGTTATTATTCATTGGAGTAAGCTTTTATAGTGTAGATTAAAATTAAGAATCATATTTATTCTGTTGGTCTTTATCATGCTTAGGATTTATAAAATCAATATAAGGTTAGACTACTTGTTATTTATTTTACATTTTATTTGGCCTGCTGTTGCTTTTAAGTTAATTTAAAGAAATCACAGCCTATTGTTAATTCAGGTAAGTTTGAGATTTTTTTTATTGTCTTTAAGTGTCAGTAAATTAAACTTATCCATCAGTTTGCGAAGAAGTTCTGGTGGTGAGTCTTATTGAAGAAGGAGTAAGCTTTTAATTGTTTTATGGTTGGTTGTCTAGTATTTAATTGGTTTATATTTCAGATAGGTAGCTTATTTTTTATTATTTCGATGCTTAAGTTTATTCAATATGTTAATTTTATGGAATTTATTATCCTTATTTATCATTTTCATTTTCATTTTTGATAGTTTTTTCATGCTAAATACTCTCATTTGTAACTTATGATTTTGTTTCTGTTGATACTTCATTGGTAACAAATAATTCTGGATCAGGATCAAGTAAAGATTCCTTAGAGTTTTGCTAAATTATTTTTCCATTCTCATCTAAATTAGGAAATATGTAAAAGGAATCATCATTTTATTGATAATCATTATTTTCCAACTCATTTAAGTACTAATTATACTCGCCCTTTTGAGTATTCTAGTTATAATCTCTATAATTTTAGTTACTCTCTCCATATTAATTAGTTTAATATAGCTGGTAAGAAGGATTATTTTACAATTATGATTTTATTTATTCTTGAAAAAAATTAATTTGGGAGCTTTGTTGAGAAGTTTAAGAAGAATTTCTATATTTGGTTGAGCTTGCTGCAGGAGTAACCTGATTCTTATAGTTGCTTTGTTGAGGATTTATATTTATATAAGTAATATTATCTTTTCCATTTCCTATATTTTAACTGCTATCGTTTTGAAATAGTCTCTTTGAAATCTTATTCTAATTACTTTGGTTCTGCTTCTTACATGTCTCTTATTAAATTTATTTTTAGTATCTATGAAGCTGATGTTATTAATTAACAAACATAATATTATTTTAACTTTGCTCCTTCGATTAACTGCTGTTACTTCGTTTATTTCCTACTCTTTTAGGAGAATGTTGGTTTGATTTATTCAATACTGATAAAGGATGTTAATTAGCAAATTGCTCAATCACATTCTTATTTTTTCTGATTTAAGGGAGAGGAGAAGCAGCGAGAGATTACCTATTCTTATTCTATTACATTTACATAGGGAATTTGATAGCATTCCTTTAATTTGCACTGCTACTATTCATCTTCAAAGCAAAATTCTAAGCTGAAGATGTGTCTTCCTTTAAGACTAATTATTATCTTTGATATTGCATAATTGTTAAGTATCTATGAATCAAACAAACAATCAATCAATCAATCAATTAATCAATAAATCTATCAATCTATCAAAAATTTCTTGAAAATAATATATATTTAATTTCAAAGTAAATGACTAAAAAACAACCAATGTAAATGCATGGAGTTCCTTAGAAATTATCAAATTCCTTATTGAAAACAAATAACACAATGAATATTGATTTACTTAGCTAAAGTTTTCTAATAAATATGAATATTTATAGCCATAACAATATTTTAATAAATAATAAAGATTTGATTGTATTCATTCAATTTTACATTTTTTCTAATTTTTCCGAAATACACTAAATTGATTGAACATAATACCTTATCTCTAAATATTATTCAAATAACCATTAAAAATAAATAATCTTAATTATTATAAAACTGCATTTATTAATTTTATAACCGAACTATCTATCTATCAATATATCTAACTATGTAAATCAATCTTACAGTCATTCTTTTTAATTATTTTCATATTTTTACATAATTCATCCATATCCTCTAAAAATAACCATTACATTATTTATTAATATATATGAATTTCCATATAAATCTATTGTAAATAAAACTAATTAAATTAGAAAAGTTATGTTTAGAATTAGTATCATTTTTATTTAATTCTTCTAAAATTTAATTTCCTAATTTTAAAATGTAAAATTAGGTATTTTAATTATTTAAATTTAAGTTTTTCCTACTTTTATTAAGACTTCTAATTATTTTGAATAGAAATTATTAGAATATATCAATTTCCTTTATTTATGTATTTATTGCTTTTATTCTATTATATTTAAACATAACAAATTAATTAAAAAAATAACAAAAATAATGAATAAAAATGAGATTTTGTCTAATTTATTTGGTTTATCCTAATATTTAAATACAAAATCTTAATGGTGGAATCAGGGTTGTATAATGAAAGACAGATAGAAAATTTATTTAAAGTTTAGATTTTAGCTACTACCCATACATTTATATTCTAATTTATTTAAATAATAATTGTTTTAAAATATAATACTTTTTTATTTTACTTTTATTAATTTTATTAAGAAATAAAAAAGATAATTAAGAAAGACATTATTATTATTATTATTAATTTATTTGATTTTTAACTATAAAATAAATATTTAAATACAAAATCAAATTTTAATGGTAGAATCTGGGTTTTATAATACTGAAAGACAACTAGAAAACATATTTAAAGTTTAGAGTTCAGCATCTGCTCTTTCATTTAAACCTTTATCGGCTAAAGCAATTTTCTCTAGCATTCTAGCTTTTTTAATTTCACTGATTTCTTTAGAGGCAAGTATGTAGTCAGAGAATTAATATAATAATTGATCTGTTGAGTAGCCAAGATATAAAAATTACTTGACTCCTTCTTTAAGCTATTTAAGATTCTTTCCTAATAGTAATTTATATAGGGTTTATACTTCATTATCAGGCACACTCTATTTATTAAAATTAAAAAAGGTTGAATTTACTATTTTAAAATAATATATTTATTATCATACTCCTGAGATTTCTTCAATTGATTCTATTTTAATTTATTTTTCAAACAAAGTTGATGCTGATTACAGAAGATTGACACTCTTTCTTAAATCACCATTTGATATATTTATTAATTTCTCTAGTGCTTTATATTCATAATCAATTTCTTCTGTTTTACAAATTTCTTCTAATTTTGATATTTAAGCTTCCATTGGAATAGGTTTAAATCTAAACTTAACACATCTACTTCCTAAAGGTTCAATAATCCTATTCGTAAAATAAAAATCATTCATTAGATATTATTATTTCCAATAAATTTTACTTTGTAATATAATTGCAAATGATGCAGAAACGAGTTGTACTTGATGTATCTTCAATAATTCTTCTTAAAGCAGACTAAGCTTCATTTGTCATAGAATCAGCTTCGTCCAAAATAATTATCTTAAAATTAGGGCATTTAAATGATCTTTTTATTGATTAAATTGAATAACATTATTCCATTGATGCTAAAAGATGTTAAATTTAGTTACTTATCATGGTTTTTAGATACTACTTATTAAGCAAATTTCTTAATCTTTTCTCTAACAACTTGAATACCTCTGTCATCAGATGCATTCAATTCAAGAATTCTTTCCTTGTAAAAAGTAGGTCTATTTTAATAATTACATTTTATAATTCGAGTTTATCTTTGCAAATCATTCATTTATTTACCCATATAATTATTTAGCAAAAGCCAGAATACTTGAAGTTTTACCAGTTCCTGGTGGTCCATGTAAAATAAGATGAGGAAGCTTTTAATGCATTAAAAGTATTATTAATAAATGTGCATTATAATTTTTCAATGCTAGTTTACATTTCCTGATAATAAAACACCCTAAAGAGACTTAATGACTTCGTCTTAATAACTAACCTCCTCAATTTTATTTGGACGACTAAATAATATTGTTTTATTAAAGATGAATTAGCAATTAATGATTAAACTCTACTTTTATTTTTAAATTACTATTTTTCAACCCAAGGAAGCAAATTGTTATTGAGATCTTCAGTTTTGGTTTCTTCATCCATTCTATCGTTATTATTAGCACTTGTGGCATTCGCATTAGGAGCTGCTTAACCTTTAAAGAATAACTTTCCTTACATTTCCCTATTTCTTTATATTTCTTCTTAGATTGGAAACACAATTTTTTTAATATATTTATTAATTAGCGGGTATTAGACTCTTAGTATCTATCTTTCACTGTTTATAGCTTTTAAATTATCCCGCGCTGAGTATTAATTCCATTAAATTTAACGAAGATTTGACTTTAATCAAAAATTCTGCGAAAACTGATAAATTTCCATATGATCTCAGTTCTAATATCTTTTATCAACTTTAAAATATTCATTTACATATTATAGTAATTTATCTAGATAAAAAAAAAGAAAAAATGAAGGAAGTATGTAGTTAATAAACTAACTAAAATATTGTTTTTAAAATATGAATGATCAATAAATAAATAGATAAATAGAAATAAATACATACATACTTATAAATATATATACATACTTACTAACATGCATAGATATTGATTGATTGATAGATAGATAAGATACATACATTTTAGTTTAAGGAAAATTATTAAATTATAATATTTTTATTATTATTGAAATTACTATAGGATTTTTAATTTTAATAATGAATTTTAAAGTTAAGAATATGTTCAGTTTGGATATTACTTAAGATGATCTTTTATTTATTCTAGTTACTCAATTTCATTTTTAGAAAGATTTTTTACCTTATTTTTAAAATATTGTAAATATATAATTCAAATAATTAGATGTGGAAATAAATAAAATGATTAATTACTTCATTATTAATATTTTCAAGCTCAGAATCGAGAAGAGAATTAACTTGAATAACATTTTGTTTGATTGATTCACTAGCTGCAATAAGATCAATTGGAATTTATAGAAGATACTATTTATATAATGATATTAATATAAAAATATAAATGAAAAGAAAGAATTACTTTAACTAAATAGAATGCTCTTGTTTAATGACTCTCAAATAGACTAATCATCTATAAACTAGTTTAAAGAATCCTTTCAAATCCTAAAGAATAAATTGCAGATGCAGGTATCATTTTTCTCAAAAGAATCAGATTACTAATAAGACGAAGGTTTCTTCCCAAGCATAATATGATATATTCAAATTTAATCTTAGTAGGATCAGTTTACTATGAAGGGTAAGAAGAGGTATAAGTAAAATATTCTTCAAATTTATTGATAACTGCAGTGATAACTTTTTAAAATATGACTTAAACTTCCTTCGTTTTATATTTAGAAGATATATATGATAGATCAGCTAACTATAAGAATGTAACAGACAGTTTTTCTGTTAATTTTTTACTGTAAGGATTATAACAAAACAGAATTTCTTTTAAGAGCTTATCGAATACAAATACCTCTAGTATTTTCTATTTCACCTATAATAATAATTATTAGTAAAAATTAATTAATCATCTATAATAAATTGAGCGAATTAATTCATTTTTTACCTTTGATACTAATTCTTGATGAAGAGATGATTCATCTGCTATTTCAGAATTAATTTAACTCATAAAGGATATTTAATTAATATCTGTTTTAAGCTAATTACTATATCGACCAAGAGGATCATAAGCAAATAATTCTACTTAGACTTCATTCTTTAAACAATTAAATAAGATATCTTCTGTAGATATAGAATTATCAATCTCTTAATATTATACTGATTATTGTAAATATGTTTTAAAATCTTTGTAGTACTCCTCAATTTCATCCATAATTCCTAATGCAGCCGAAGCTAATGCTATTTTGTCATCAATAAAATCTTTTGTCTCGTTTTAATCCATATCTTCTTCTGGTAGATCAGAATCTTCATCAGAACTATATCCCTCTATGTAAGTATGATGATCCATATTTTGTTTCGCTTAAAGCTTTTTCTTTTCTTACATAGCAGATCTCCTAATATTTGAGGGGAACATTTCATAAAGATCTTCTACTGCATCTTCTCCATGATGGTTTCTTTCTATATTAATTATAAATAAAATGTTAAATAAATTTTTTGAAAAATAAATTTGTTGATAAATGTGTTAAAACATTTAATTAAATTAGTATTAATTGCAATATTTATTTATTTACTTATCAAAGGGATATTCATTTCTTGTAAAAATGTATTTGTATAAGAAGAAAGACGTTTTTCATTAGAAAATAAAAATCTTTTATTGAGCTTTTCATTTTCTTTGATGGCAATTTTTAATTCTTTTGACTTTTCATTCATCATATCATTAAATTCTCTCCAAAATTCTATATTTTCTAAGATGGTAGCTTCTTAATCAACAAGTGTTTGAATTTCTTCATTCCATTTTTGAATATCTGCTTATGATTTTGAGATTACTTATCCTATCTAAAATATTTAAATTGTATATTTAGTTTGTAAGATTTTAATAAAGTTAATAGAATATTACTGTCTGTTTCTTAGAATCATCTTCGTATCTTATCTTGAAATTGGTTAGATGGTTTGACTCTAAAAGTTAAATAGTATTTTAGAGATTAATCTTATCAATACTTGCAATTAACTAAGTTTCTTCTTTCTTTCTTTTTAACTATTACAGGCTACCCTTTTGCTATATGAATGAGTAGTCTCTATCAACTAAATTGGTCTGTTTCATAGCATTATGAACAAAATTCTCTTCCATCTGATTGAATTCGTCGTCACTGATATCTTCCTGCTCCATATCAAATTTATTTGATTCATATTTTGATTCTCCAAACATTGCCATTCTTTTACTATCCATGTTATTTGAAATATTATAATCTGCCTATCCACAGAGTTAGATGTAATCATCTTTTTAGTTTAAAAATTGAAAATAAATATCTATTCGTTTTTAAGTTAATCTTTAATTACCTTTAGAAATAATATTTCTTTAAACTTATCTTTATTCCTTAATATTTTTTATTGTAGATTTTTCTTAAGATGAATACTCAATTTCCATACTTTAAATATTTTCATTAACTTTTTAATCCTAAATAGATGGATCATAATTTTAAAGTTCATCTTCATCTATTATTCCATTTTCTTTTTCAGACTAGTATTATTGAACAAAACTGAGTGTCTACTAGTTAGCTTTATTGCTTTCAACTTAAAATAAATGATTATAAGTTTTATGGCTCATTTAGAATATTATAAGTTACCTCTAAGCTCATTAATGTCATAGCTTGATTAGTAGAAATCACTTTTCTTTGATTGTAAACTACTGTAATCTATATCTGCAGCAATATTCCTTAAAAAACCGCTATTCCTTTTTTTCTTTAATTTTATAAAATCTATTATTAACCTTCTCCTTCTATTATTAATTATTTTACTGTTTTTTCTTTATTATTTTTGCTAATGGTGTGATCAGCCTCTTCTTCATTCTCAACAAAACTCAATTGATTCGAAGATGGTTTTTTATACACAACAGGTTTAATCAAAGCAACCTCTTCCTCCTCTAAAATAGCTTTGTTATCAATACTGATTTAGTTTGATTCCATTACTTAAAATGCATCTTAATTCTAATTAGAAGTAAGATCTTCATTATTTTCTTCTAAAATAACTTATTCCTTTTTGGTATCTTTTCTTTTCTTAAACATTTTTATCCAACAAATTAACAAAAAAAATAATAAATAATTAGGTATTAATTATTTAGTAAATTAATTAATAAAAACAAAAGATTTTTAAAACCTTATTGTCTACTACCTAGTATTTTAAGGACTAACTATAATAGATAAATATTAATTTTACGATATAAATATTTGCTTATGTTAATATTGATAAAATAATTATTTATTTTGACATCTAAATTAAATTACTAAAAACAAATATTATAAGAAACTGATAAATTATTATTATCGTTCAAATACAATTAAATAAATATAAAAATGGAATAAAAAATTATAATTTGTATAAATAAAGAAAATGATGAGTTAAATATCTTTAACACAATAAATTAGAGTATTTTAATACATGCTATATAAATATTTCATAAAACAATTAAAATAACAAACTATCAATCTATTTATCTATCTAACAATTAGTAAGTTATTTATTATATCTACATTAATAAATTCATACAAACTAACATTCACTCTTTAATCAAAATCATATCTCTAAATTTGGAAGTGAGACATAAAGCATCCAATGGTGCCATTCGGGGAATTCTTTGTACTTTTCCCTTGCAGCTGCTTTTAAGGCTATATTTTTTATTATAAAATATTTATAAAATATTAGAATCTGTTTCATTAAAACAAATTGATATGAAATAATAAAACTAATAATTAGATATAAAATCAATAATAAGAATATAATAATTAACCCTTCCCCTCCCATTCAAATATTCCAATATCTAATATGACTAAAAATATGGTAAGAAAAAGGAGGAGTTATTTTATGTGTAAATAGATTATTAATATTAAGTTAATTAATGTGATAATCAAAGAAATGTAATAAATTATTGGTATGAATTAATTTATAATTGAATATTAATAAATTACTTTCTGACTCTTCTTCTCTCTTATCTATTTTTCCAATCATTTATGCTAAATAATATTCACATAGTATTTTTTCAATGGTTTAGTTCTACGATATTTTAGGTTATTTTAATTAAGGATAGAATTTTAATACAAGAAGAAATCAAAGTTAATGATAAAAATTACATCAGCAAGCATAGTAATAGCAGTATTAAAGAGACCTTCAGATTTTAAAAGCATTTCAGAAACTTGGCAGTGATGAGCTATGCTTATCAAAGGGCGGAATAGAGTGTTTCTATTGTTAAATTCATGATGCTTTAAGAAAAATTTTGTCCAAAAAGTATGCTCAAGTCTCTTTTTATGGTGACCATCAAGGAGATAGTCACTTAAAGCCCTAAGAGGAATATCGCTACCAGGTTAATCGAAATAAAAATCCTATTTTTTTTTATATATTAATTAAATTGTGTGATGAATTATTTTAGATCATTTACTGACTCTAAAAATGAAAAACTTTAATTGAGAAAACAAAAAAACCAAATAATCAATCAATCAATACTTTAAAGAACCAAAAACTGAAGGAGATTTTTTTTACAATATTGAAAGTAAACAAATAATTTGGGTTTTATTCAATTTCTTAAAGAATTAGCAATAGATTAAATAAATACGTACAATCCTTGCAATCTGCTCCTTTGGAATTATCTCTTGTGTTTCTGCAATTTGATCATAAACTTTATTCCCTTTCATGTTTGTATTGTTTAAAAGTAGTGATTTCTTAAACCAAGAAGCGGTAGAAAGGTTTGGTTCATTTTTCTTGATTATATCATTGGTTACATTGAAGTGATTAAACTTTGGGTATTCATTTTGCCAGTTAGCAACACCTAAATTATTGTAAGCTCTCCCTAAATATAAAAAATAGTATAAACTATTTGAAATAATGTAAGAATGTAATTTGTGATTATTTATTGGGATAATTTAAAAAGCAATAAGAGGACAGTAGAGTCTGTGGGAGTGCTTGCATGTTGAATTAATTAAAAAATTTTGTTTGTTTGTTTGTATGTATAATAGTAATAATTGAAATCACATTTATATTTTTTCTATAATAAGAATTTATCATAAATCTATGAATGAATGAATGTATAATTGATCATTACATAATAAAAACTAAGAAGTATTATTCCCTTCATTTTTCTCAATGTATTATGTAAGACTCTTGATAGCATCTTCACTTTCTCCCTTCAGAATTTATAAACTCTTTTCATATAATAAATAATCAAATATATTAAAGTTCATTTATTTCTTTCTTTCTTTCTTTATTCTTTTGATTCCAGAATATAGGTAGAATTAAACTTTATCAAAAGATTTATTCCTTCCATTTTCATTCTGTCTTTAGATATTTAGCAAAGCTATCATCATCAAGCATAGAAATTTACATAATTTTCAAAAATTTACCCCTTTCAAGAAGGAATACTCCTATGAATTTTCAATAAAATCTAAGTGTTTATAAGCCTTTTTGATTAAAAGCATTTAAGTTTAATTAGGAAGCTTTCCTCTTTTTATATTTGATTTACATTTGAGAGATCGAATTATACTGTAGATAGGACATAGTTTATAGAATACTTTTTGGCTAAATCAGAATCTTTATTTTTTAATGTTTCAAAACCCTTTTTCATTAATTTAGATATTTCCTTATAGTCCTTTACATTTACTATATTTTTAGAAGCCCTTTTAGATTATTTGAATAAAATTATCAATGAAATATTGTAAATTGCTTGTAATAATAGCGAGAGTATTAAATATAATAATACATAAATAATTTTGGCTAATTACTAGTTGATGAGATGAGCGTAAATTGGATTTTAAGTCTAATGAGATGACTCTAAAATGTTAATAACTCTATAATATCTCTCATTAGCTTGGGAATACTATTTATTTTAAAATAGTGTATTGGCTTCTTTATAGTCTGAAAATTGGGATAATTCCTTTTCACAATTTTCTATATTTTGCTATGAAGTAGAAAAATAGGATTATGTTTTTGGGACTAAAAATAATCTTTAGAAAGCCTTTTGCTTAAATACGAAATTGTAACTAATATTCTTCATATTTATTGTAGGTAAATACACGCAAAATAAATCGTATCTTTTTGATGAAAATAAACAATATTATTATGATTGAGCAGCATACTAACTAACTAAATTAATCAATAAAATCAATGAAATAATAATATAATCAATCAAATTGATATTATATTTATCTATAGAATTTCTTTTTCTTTCTTTCTTTCCTATTTCTTTATGTAAATAAATAAACAAATTTATATAAGTATCTAAGAAAAAGTAGGGAATGGTCTAATAAATATGCAATTTCATTCATTTTATTAAGATTTACAAAAATTATTTTACAATAGTATTTGTTTGTTTTTATTTTTCTTGAATTTCATAAATCAACAATTGAAATTGATAATTCTTTAATAAAAATCTCTCTGTACTCAGTTGCTTTTATTATAGAATAAATCCATCAAAGAATAATTAAAGATTACATAATTACTATGTATTTTTAAGTTAATGTAATAGTATGTATCCATAACTTTATTTTATAATATTGCTTAAATTATCAAAAAAATTTAATTTTTCTTTTGATAATTAAAATTAAAAAGCAATAGAATCTCTTTATTAAATATTAATATGTTAAGTAGCTAGTTAGATAATTATCTGTTCATTTATTTATTAATTTTATTTTAAAATTATAGGTTAAAAAAATAAATTAATTGAAAATATATTACTCCTTAATGATTGTGTTAAAATAGGAGAACTTTTTAAAATAATAAAGGATTTTTATGTATATATAAAGTAATTAGCTAATTAATAAATTATATTTATAAATTAGTTTTAAATTAAAAAGAAATATTTCAATAATAATTTTTAAAAAAAGGTACAATTTTTTTCTACATAATAATAGAAAAAGAGATAAATATTTAATTACTAAATTGATCATTTTGAATATATTTTAGGTTTTAAAAAGAGAATAGAATTAGATAAATAGATATAGATAAATAGGTTTTAACTAAGTAAGAAAGACTTATTTATATTGATTTTTATAGGTTACAGAATTTAAAAAAAGAAATCAAAAAATTTGATTAATCTTTCATGATTGTAAGTCGAGCTTTTCTCAAAAATATCAGAGAAAGTATCTTTTCTATTATTTTATTTAGAATTAAGTTTTTTCAGAGCTAAAATTTTATCTAAGGGTAAACTAGGATTTAGATATTAAATTTTTTCTTAGTTACTTAATAGGAATATTTTCTCTTAGCAACTTACAGAATTACCAATTTCTTTTTTAAATCATGATTGAAATGATTTAAAAGGAGAAATATAAGTGGAAGTTACACAAATTGCATAATAATTTGGGTATTTTGTGGAGTTATAATGCAAAAATGTAATGAAATGAATATTTTTTTCTTTATACTAGATACAAACTAACCTAAGATGATAATTTTATTTGTTTGTTATTTAGTTAGTAAGTTCTATTTATTAATTCTTTAATCAATCAGCAACTTTATAATTTCCCTTGAATGAAGTATCTATTATTAATAAATTTAATATCAAATAATCACTCCGATAGTATATCACCTCACTTAATCAAAAGTCTTTCTATTTTAATTACTTTTATAGTAATTTAATTTGGAAAGATTCGGTCAGTCAGTCAGTCAGTCTGTCAGTCAATCAATCAATCAGCCGTCTTCTAAAGAGAAATAATTAGTTTGCTAAATTAGTCAGCTAAATAAGATACAGCAAAAAATTCATTAACCTAAATAACATAATAATTTTGGATAAAGCATGCTTGAATGGAGCTTAAAAACTATGAAATGCTAAATGATATTTTAAAGTAGGGTCACAGTAATTTATGAAAATAATTTTAAAGATATTTTTAAAAATGTGTATAGAAAAATATGATAAGCGGATTTCTAAAAGGATCAGTGAAAAAGATTAATTATGCAATATTTTTAATAGAAAAGAGAGAGAGGAGGGAATCTTATGAGTCAAGTAAATTTTCAATAATATTATTCAGTGAGTGAGGTACTTTATTATTCTACTGAGAGTTACACTTAAACTACCTATGTATATTTTGTATGTACTATAAGATCTTTGATTTATCAATATAATTGTATATTCACTTTACTTTGAAAATTAAGTTAATAAAGGAATTTTTATAGTAAAATTAGAAGGAGTTAGGGCAAGCAAGCAAGCATGCAAACAAATAAACAAACAAGCAGGAAAAGAAAAAGGAAACAGAAAGAAAATAAATAAACAAATAAGTTCAGGTAAAGAAAGTAAGTCAATACTATTTAAGAATATATTACCTTATTTAATCAAATCTAAAATAATAAAAAGGGTTTAGGGGGAGCTGAAAAAAAGTAAAAATATTAGGAAAGTAAAACATAAACAAATTTTTTGTTTTGAAAAGAAAACAAAAAAATAAGAAAATTAATCAAAAACAAGAATATATAAATTGAATAAATTGCTAATTAGCAGCAGCTCTAATTTTAAATACCTATAGCATTAAATACTTCATTAAATTAAAATTTTTACTATAATGGATACATTCCTTCCTCGTCTCAGAAGTTGCAGCTATAACCGCAACTAAATCTGCAACAATCTTGATAATAAATCAGGTAAACATTTTCATTTAAATTTTGGGATTTCTATTCTTTAAATCTTTGTTGTAATAGCATTGTTTAAATTATTAGCTTATATTTTTTAAAATTCAACTCTAGTGTGTTGCAAATATATTTTGATTGATTGATTGATTGATTGTTTTGATTGTTTGATTGATTTATTAATTAAAGGAATACTAATCACTATTTAATTAACTAAAAAGTAGAAAAAGAAGAAGTTCAAGATACTAATAAGGATATAAGAAAAAAGACTCACTCTGATAAAGCTAGTTATAATATCATAAATACGAATGCTAGTTGTCAATAATAAAATTTATTATGCAATGGATTTGGTGAAATAGAATAGCAGTAAAAGGAAACAGACTTGACCTATAACAAATAGCGCACTTCTAGTGTTGGTAGAAGGCGCATGATGTAAAGGTTAGATGCTAATTCGAACAGTAAATAACTCTTCAGGATGCTATCTTCTTAAAAATCTTAAGAAGTTAAGTCAATTGAAACCCAAAGAACAAAGATTTAAGATAGAATTCACTAACGCAACAATACTACTACAAACAACGATAACTCATTAATTAACGGGGGAAATAACAATAAAACAAATTAAACATTAAATAGTATGATGAGAAACAGCTTATTAAAATATCCCCATTAAGTTGCTCCCTAAAATTAGAATAGCATCTAACAACTAAACAATTAGTAGTAGAATTATTTCTGTTAAGATGATTTAATTAAATGTAATATCAATAACAACTCTAACACCACTACCACTGCTAATCATGAAAATGTTGATTAGGTTTATTAATATTATACTGGATTTGAAAATGAAAGCAGTAACAATTAATAGTGTCCACCTATTTCTAAGAATAATCCACATAAGAATTTCATTTATGAAGGAAAAACTACTGGAAAATAATAAGAAATGGGTTCTTACAACGAATTCATTCCTGAATTCACTTCTAACCAAGCATATAAGGCAGAAATTAATTCAACTTCTACTGCTTCTTCAAGAAATGAAACTGAATCCGGTTCTTAATAACTTTGCTCTTCTTTACCTTCTCAACGTTATCATTAGCATAAATTTATTGCCTCCGTTGAGAGAAGTAACCAAAATAAGATTTTAAATGAAAATACTCCCCCTAGAGATACCTAATTCTATGAAAACATATAGTAAAATAGCTGCTCAAAAACAAAAATTTAAAAAAATAATTAACACACTAGAAGCATTTCATAGAATTATCACTTATATAATCCTAATGCTGCTTGCATTAAGATAATTAACAATAATAATAATAACAACAGTAATAACTTAAATCAATAAACCTCTACTGCTAGTGTATCACCCTCCGCACAAGCTAACAACACTGCTGCTGGAGTTTTCTTCAGTTCTAAGTTGTAGCTAAATAACCAGATTGTAACTTAAACTTTGGCATTGTAAGATAGCATTGAAATGGGATTATAATAAAACTATATAAGCAAAAGAGTTACAATTTCAGGAAATAATGAAATGTAAACAAATTATATGAATATAAATGACCCCTCTTGCGAAAGAAGTAACTAACAGGAAAAGCTTGGATAGAAGAGCGTTGTCATGAAAATTGGAAAGAAAATGATTAAAATCTTGAACCCTTATAAAAATATAACTGAAGGAAAAGATAATTAATCAATAGAAAAAATATGTGCTAGTAATAATCCCAAGAATAGAGAGAATATTCAATCAACTACTATCTAAAATAATTGTTTCGCTAGTACTTAAATTACTCCTAAAAAAATTGTTATAAATAGCTTGGATAATATAGAAGAAGTAAATAAAGACCAAGACTAAAACTAGATCCTCAATAAAGATTAGGATAATTTGATGCTAAATACGCCCTCGAAATTGAAATAGAATCCTTTCTATTTTCATTACAATCAGCTTTAATAAAATTAGAAATAGAAAGATAAAATTAGAGATCTTAATAAAAAACTGGAAATTCTCAACATGAATATCAAGAATAAATAGTGTCATAACTTCAACAGCGAGAAAACAACTGATTCTTCTTCTAAAGAAAATGAGATAAACATGAAAAACGCTTACTAAACTGACTCTAATGAAGAAAACACTTAAGATGATGAAGAAATAAAATTAAAAAAAGAAGAAGAAGTAAATATGGTAAAAAAGAAAGAACACACAACCCCATCTAATAAATGTAATGTTAATAAAAAATACCTGATAGTAAAGCAAAATAAATTTATCAATTAATGCTTCTAATCACCATTTTTAAAGCCAACCACTGTATCAAGAAAGAAAATAATTAACAATGATCATTGTAAATTAAATGATATACTAACAATAATGAGCGAATCCCAAGATTCTTTCAATCTAGATGACTAAATGTCAGTTATTGGAGGAAATTGCAATAATCCATCATTTGCTTCTACCATTAAAAGTATTGTTTAAGAAATGGCTGTCTGATTCCTTCTAGAAATCTATGAAATATTTCCTACAGTATTTAATTTGAAGAGTTTTATAGTAACTTAAATTAAATACATAACTAGCTAACTAGCAAACTAACTAACTAACTAAATTGGTGGATTAATACTCTAAAAAATGTTAAAATCCAACCAAACAATTCAATCTAACAAATACTAACTAACTAATTTAATACAAAATCAATTCGTTTAGATTACACTAGACTAATAAACAAATTTTCACTTTAATCTTTGAGTTACTTACTATAATAATAAAACAAATATTAACAAATTTTCCCTCTAAAAAAATAATGTAAAAAGAAAAAATTACTAAATTCTTTTATTTAATAAAAAGATTCTAAACCTGATTATATATTGTTCAAAATTAATTCATACAATTTAATTTATTATTATTATTATATAAATATATTTTTGTAATTAATAAGAAGTTTTGTCTATATTTATCATTTTGATTAAATAAATTTTAACTAAGTTCATCTTCTATAATCAATAATTTATTTATATACTTGACTTTAGACTAATCTTTGAATTCATTATCTTTTAAAAATTATCTCCCTATCAAACAATTAACATGTAATATTTCTTAAAGTTTAACTCTTAAAACTTTCATTAAAATCCTCAATCCCAATCAAATACTGATTATTATTTTACTTACTTTTTATAGATTAGTTTACTTTTTAACAATATTTCTTCAAATGTAAAATGTTTAAAAAATAATTCAAACCTTTTAAATAATAAATATAATGGATAATACAACTTCGATAAACGTAGGATTGATATTTTTTAAAATGAAGGGTATCTATGTCTGCATTGAATAATTGAGAATGGATTTTAGGGTAAAATTTTTTTTAAATATTGACCCAAGTCAATCAATCAAACCCAGTTACATTTTAATTTGAAATTTTAGGTAAATATCCTAATAATTGATTGAAAATTGTTATTTATTTGTATTATTTATAAATATTCAAATCTATTTTTATGTTTAATATGTTTAATTAAATTTGAATTTCATTCATTTTTTAAATTTCTATTATCACTCACCCATGCCCACGTGTCGATGTAAATTTTCTCTTTACTATTAAAAGATAACTTAGAGGGAGATAATAATTTGATTTGGGCTTATATTTGTATCATTTGTAAAAAAGAATAATTAATTAGTAAATCTTTATTTACATATTCTTTCATTAATAAATTCCTTTTCATTAATATAAAATTAGTTTTCAATTTATTATTTATCAGTTTTCTTCATTTGATATAGATAATTAAGTAAGTAATAATTACTAATAAATATTAAAGATATGTGCGCTTTATTTCTAATACCTGAATCAATCAAACTTTCTTGAAATGTTTCATTAAAATATTTTCCTTACACTAATTTAAAATATATTTAATTTCCCTAACTTTCTTTGTTAAATTTGAAATTTAACTTTTCAACGTATTATTTAGTATATAACCCTACTTAATAATAAATATAAATAATGATGTCATTGAAAAATAAAAGATACATTCTTAATTAAAACAAAATTAAATTACATTATTTTCTTTACTTTTTATCTTACTATTTTATTTAATATTAGCTTTTTTAAGTAATAGAGAGGTTTATTAGTTAAAATACATATAGCTTTTAAATTGATTATCAAAATTAATTGGTATAATCCTAATTAATTATATAATAAACACGTGTTTAAAATATTGTTTATTGCTTTTAATAAGTACATAAATGTATATCAATAAACCTAATTAAAGTCAAAAGAATCTAAAAAATATATTAAATAGAGTAAAAAATGAGGTTTATCAATATAAAAAATATTATAAGTGTGATAAGAAGAACTTTATTCAATAGACTCCTAATAAGTGAACTTATAATATTCTTGATTTTAAATAAATATTAACCAGATTTAATAGTAAGTGAAAATAATCTTCTTTTAATAAATGTGATTGCTATCGAGTTTATTCACTTTTCTATTTCAACTTACTTGAAAAGAGAGAGATAATTTTAGCAAATAATTATTTCAATAATTAACTTGTATACTCTAATAGCTTTATACTATACAGAAGAATCAATTGAGAAGGGGGAAAGCTCCAATCTTTACTTAATAAGTGGGTTTATGGTTCATTTTAAAATCTGGTACTCAATACACTCTTTTATTAAAAGAAGCTCTTGTGATTTTTCTGCTCGTCTCCGATTTGTATTTCATTTATACTTCTCAATACCCTTTTTCACACTGCTACTAATAGATATATTATCCCTTAATATTAGCTCATTAATTATTCTACTGGTAGTTGGTTTGGTCTATTTAATCTCTTTTCAACAATTTAGTTTGATAAAGATAAAGTTATGTTTGCTACTTGGATTTTTCTATTCTATTTGGATTTTAACAGATTTCTATAGTGGCTAAATAAACAAAATGAATGAATCTCCAAAAGGCTAATATAATTAAGAATTATCTGCTATATGCTATGGATATAAAATAATGTACATCATGATATTCTTTGGTTCTGTAATATTATAGATCATTTATTTTGATATGAAATAATAACTTGACCATTAACTATTATCTGTCTGAAATTCAATTATCTAAATAATGGATATTTATTTTTTGTAAACGAAATAGTAATTAAAAAATAATTATTTTACTTTCTTACTTTTTTAAACCTTCCCTATCATTCACTTTTTTATTTATTTTAAATTATCTCCTTTTTCACTGCAAAAAGTGGAGAAGTTTTTTGATTTTTACTCTTATTTAAATAATATCAAACATTAAATTTTATAAAAAATAGAAAATAGGAAAATAATTGAATGTTAAAAGAAAGGATTTAATAATAATTTTAAAATGTAAATAGCTTACAATAAAAATATAGTTAAAAGATTTTTCTATTTTTTAATTAAAAGTTGATACAACATAATTATTTAATAGATAATTAGGAATTTATATTTAGGTAAATAAATTAACATTTTCTTTACACTTTTAAACCAATACCTATGCTGATTTTAATTTTTAATATTAAAGTGGAGATAACATTGGAGATTAGGGTGCTTGCGATCTAGGAACTGGATTAGGAGATTGCTCATAACTTACTACATTAACTCTTCAATTATAGTAATAAATTTTATTATTTTTATTCCTCACTCTACTTGATACTAATTTATTTTCTATATTTTGTTATTTTTTACTTATCCCTTTAAATATCAAAGATAAAATAACATTGGAGGTAAGGGTGCTTGTGGTCTAGGATCTGGTTTAAGAGAATGCTCATAACTTACTACACTAACTCTGGATTTACGGTAAAATAAATCCACAAATAGAATTTATTCTATCTATTATATTTTTTATTTATTTCTTTAAATATAAAGTGAAAATATAATTGATGATTAGGGTGCTTGTAGTATAGGAACTGGTTTAGGAAATTGTTCATAACTTAGTACATTAACTCTAATTTTGAAGTAAAATTTTTTATTATTGTTTACTATTTCTTTCCACCAAATTTATTCTCTATATTTAACTATTTTTTACTAATCACTTTAACCATAAAGTTAAAATAGCATTAAACATTAGGGAGCTTGTGATTTAGGGTAGGGATTAGCATAGTGCATATAACTTACTACATTATTTCTAAATTTGAAGTAAAATTTTATATTATCTTAATATTCTTTCATTTTTTTTTATAAATTTTTTCTCTCAATTTTACTTATTTTTACTTATCTCTTTAATTATAAAGTGGAAATAGCATTGAAGACGAGGGTGCTTCTAGTCTTGGATCTGGTTTAGGAGATTGCTCATAACTTACTACACTAACTCTAAATTTAGAGTAAAATTTTTCTTTTTTTCTTATTTTTTTCCACTTTTAATTAAAAGTTTATTATTTTTCACCTATCTCTTTAAATCTAAAAGGGAAAATAGCATTGCATACGAAGGTGCTTGTGGTCTAGGATCTGGGTTAGGAAATTGCTAAAAACTTACTACATTATCTCTAAATTTGAAGTAAGACTTAATAAAACTTTATATTATTACATCAATTATGTTATTTTTTACTAAACTCTTTAAATATAAAGTGGAAATTGTTTAAGAGATTGGGGTGCTTGTGATCTAGGATTTGGTTTAGCAAATTGCTCATAACTTGCTACATTAACTCTAGAATTATCGTAAAATTTTATTTACATATTATAATTTTCTTCCACTATTTATTACAAATTTACTCTTCCTATTTTGCTATTTTTTTCTTTTCTCTTTAAATATTAAATTAGTAGAAATACCATTGGAAATGAAGGTGCTTAAGGTCTAGGATCTAGTTTAAGAGATTATTCATAACTGACTACATTAAATCTAAATTTAAAGTATAATTTTATATTATTTTACTTTAATTTATTTCTACTTTTCAACACAAATTTGTTATCTCTTCTATATTATTATTTAATTTAACAATATAAAAGTCTAAATATTATTGGAAATTAGGGAGTTTCTTATCTAATCTCTGAATTAAAATAATGCTCATAACTCACTTCATTAGCTCTAAATTTGGAGTATAATTTTTTTATTTTAGTTTCTTTCTCTTATAATTACTAACTTATTCTATCAAATGTACTATTTTCAAAAAATATGCATTCATTCTTAAGGAAAATATAATTTTTTTAACAAATAATAAAATAAAGTGTTTATAAGGGACCCATATTAAAGTAAAAACTAATGAGGATCATAAGATTAGTGAGATTAGCTTTAAAGTGGTATAAATTAAGAAATATTATTTTAATACAATTTAATTCTATCTTTTTAAGTTAAAATACTTCTAATTCATTTTTATGTATAATATTAGTAAAGACTGAAGTATGAATACATAAATGAATAATTTTATATAATTAAGGCAATCAATATTTTAAGTATGAATGGCTGGATAGAATTAATATTTTAAATGAATTGTTAAACATTTATTTTCTATTATTTTGTAATTTTAATTTTGTGAAGCTTTACAATTAGATTTTCCCTCATCAATTAAATATATTTTTTAAAAATTAATCCCCCCTAATTAATACCCAAACCTTAGTGGGTAACTTAATATATAAAAATTTACAGAATATTATAAATTAAACTTATTTTTAAATAAAAAACAATGCAGCAATATCATACATTCAAATTTAATTGATGTTTTATTTCTTTTTAAATTTAAATATTCATATTATATTAATATTTCTAAAACTAAAATACTCTATATTATCGTTAATAATAGCTGCTCACGACTAAGCTAACTAATTAACTAACTAACTACTCAAAATTTTCTTCCAAAGTAGAAAAAGATGTGTATTATAAATAATATTGAATTCAATAGAGAAATACTAAATAATTATTTAGTGGATTAATTATTGTTTTTTTATTGTATTGGTTGAGAGTATCTTTCAGACTATTAAATATATCTTAAATTGGAAAAATCGAGAATAATTATTAAATAATTAAATAATCTATTAAAATTTAGTACTAATAAAGTAAATAAATAAATAAGATGATTAGGTAACTCAATAGAATATTTAGATCTACTTTTAAGCATTAATTAGATAACATTAAAAGCTAAACCAATAGATATGGTGTAGATATTAATAGGTTATAATAGTTGAGCGCAACCAGCCTTTATAGATTTTCTTAAACAAAAGATACTAAGGTTAACTTTGACTCAATGTGGTCATAAGCATTTAACAAAATAAAAGATGTAGACTCAAAAGAGATATTTGATTAATTTAAAGAAGAAATACAATCACTTAGCAGTTATGAAATGGTTTTAAATTATTGTTTGTTTATCCTTGATGTTATGAAATAAAGATTTGAAGTAGAAAAGGCAATGGAAGTTTGTAACATTGCAATAGAGTTTAGCGAGAAAAAGCATAACAATTAAAAAGAACCATTGTTGGTTATGTTCAAAGGACAGAAAACATTATTTTTCAATAAATTAGGGAAAAAAATTGAAGCTGAGGAAAGTGCTAAAGCTGCAAAGGAAACTTATGATCTCATTAAAGATAATTTGAACTAAGAAGACACAATAGGAGCAGTAAAACTACTTTAAGAGATCTACTAAACCATAGAAAATTATAAATTGGCAGAAATATATGCAAAAGAGTATTTAGAATTGATCAAGAAAGATTAAAACAGATAAAATGAACCTTTGTCATTGTTCTAAGCATACTCTGCTCTCTTTGATTGCAACTACGGTTAAGGAAAGATTAAAGATGCTCTTGAATTTGGTCTTATAGCTTCATAATAGATTAACAAAATCTAATAAAAAAGTATAACTATGCACTACCTCCTAGTAGGTGTTTCCTTTTCCTACTATCAATTAGGTGATACAGTAGAAAGCGACAGATATTTAGATTTAAGTTTAGATCTTGCCAAGCAACTTCCTTAATCAAAAGAATTTAGCGATATTGAGAAGAAAAAGCAAGATTACCTTTCTGTCAGAGATAGAATTTAAACATAATATTAATAACAATAAAGTTAACAAACAAGCCAGAAACAATAGGAGTATAATAGTGATAATATTTGGAATGAAGAAACAGATCATGGTTTAGATTTAAGAGGAATGAAAGATTATAAAGAAGCTCTTGAGTTTTATGAAGATAAATTGAAATAATTAACTCACTAATCAGATATTTAAAAGTGTATAAGCATTTAAGATAGGATGGCTTTGGTTTATTATGAAATGCAAAACATATCAAAGGCTATTGAAATGAGTAAGAAAGCACATTAACAATTAATGAAATTAAGAAATTTCTAATTAGTTGGAGATAAATTGTCATTTTAAAATCTTTCAAACTTAAAAATATTCTATTATCAAATCAAAGATTACTAATAATCAATTGAATGGGGATAAAAGTGGTATTCAGTTTGTGAATAAATTAAAGCCTTTGACACTTATAGCTTTGTTGTTGAAGAGTATATGATTCAACAAGTCCTTGCCTTTAAAGAGTTAGGAAAATTCAAAGAAGCTATCGATTTTTGTTAAAAATTAGAAAGCTATGTTATGAAATTTAACAAAGATGATCCATCTTATATTTTTTCTATCAAAAAATTGCAATATGAATTACACTATTTTGATAAAAATTTACCCAAATCAGTTGATTTTGCTGTAGAAGCTTATGAGAATATTATCAAATTAAAAGGCGAGTAAGCTGACTAAATTAAATAAGAAGCATATAATCTCTTGAGAAACATCACAGCCTTAGGTCTTTAAACTAAGGATGAAAAGAAAATCCTAAAATATGGTACAGAATTCTTAAAATAATAACCTTCATTTGAAGCACCAAATGAGTATACTAGAGAAAGATAGTTAGTAGAAATGAACATTGGGCGTATAAGCTCTATAAATGGAGATTTCGAAACGGCTGAGACTTATCTATAGAAATCTTTGGTAACTTCCTAAAAACTAAACATGGAATAATTATAACTTTCAGCTTTAATTTCTCTTGCTTCTGTACTCGTAAGATAAGCTAAGATTGATAGAGCATTTACAACTGCATAATAAGCTCAATCAATTTCTAATAAATTATTCCCAAATTAGTAGGATAATGAAGTAAATCTTTCTATAGCCAGAATTTTAAGTTTCATCTATCATATGTAGAAAGATTATAAAAAGTGTCTTGAATAAGTCGATAGATGTCTACATATTTAAAAGAATATCCCTGGATTATCAAATGAATAACTTTAGCCTACAATTGAGCTTCTTAAACAATTAAAATTGGAAATTGAAGATAAAGAATCTGTTATTGTAGTTGCTAATAAACATAATTTATTTTAAAATGAATGATAAAATTAATTAAAAACTAATATTCTAAATTTTTGTTAATAATTTTTATGTTATATATTGAAATAATTGTTAAGATAATTTTAAGCCATTGAATTTCTACATTAAATTACTAATTTAACATTTCATTTATTTTATTTATCATGAATTTAAAATTAAAGCTATTACATCACATATATTTATTTTAAACATCAAAGAATACTAGATTTTTTAACTTCTTTAAATTTATTTTAAATTAATTAATAACCACCTTTATCTCTTCTTTATTAGAAACATAGTAATCCTCACTAACTACATTATAGCTTTAGAGAAATTAAAAAATAAATAATTTAAATAAAGAAAATAAATAAATAAGTTAGTTCTATTACTTAAAAAGCACTTTAAAGAAGTAAAGATTTTATTATTTCTTAATAAATTCTTAACAAAATAACTACACTAATGAATAATCAAACTCGCTTCCTCTTTTATATAAATAATAATCATTATTCCTATTACCCTTCAAATTAGAAGCAAAAATTTTATTTAAATTTAATATTTATACTTACTCCCCTAATTTGAAAAGTGATGGAGTAATATTTGAGAATTTACAATATTTATTAAAATTGATTGATTTGTTTTGAGTTAATAGTTCTTTTAATAATTTAATAGTTGTTGATGAAGGAATTAATCAAAAAATGTAATTTAATATTTATTGATTACGAAAAATCTAATACTAAGGTTTTAAGTCTTTAGAATTCTAGAACAACATGGCAAAGCCTTTAGATTTCTTAGATACTAGCTGAAATTCTCCTTTTTATGTTAAAGAATAGTTTATTTTCATTAGAAATATTTTAATCTTTACCTAATATAAAGTTTAAGTGCTGACAGGTTTTTTATAGAATTTAAGCATTATCTTATCATTTAACAACCTTTATCACTTATTCTTCTCGATCTATTTTTTAATCTATAAAGATGAAATAAAGAAGGAGTAAAATAATTTAATTTACGATAAATCTAATGAAAGGGTATTGATAGCTTCAAATGATTATATTTTTTCACATATCATCTCAATATCTGAATCCTAAGCATCTGAATATCTTTATTTTATTTATAAAATAAATATTATTGAATCAATATATTGTAATTATGAAACATAAATAAAATTTATTTTATAAATAATATTTAGTAATCTACTTTTTTTAATTTTTAAAATAGATAGGAGGAGGTATATTTATTACTTACTGCAAATAATATTTTCTTTAATAAACTTTCATAAAATTGAAAAAACTTTAAAAATAAATATTTGATTTTTTTAAAAACAATAAATATTATTATTTTTTGAATGAAAATGATAATTTTATGGTATATTAAATAATTAGATATTAAAATGAAATTAAGATTACCTTAAATTAATAGTTAAGTTTTCTAAATTATTACTCAAGATGCTATCAAAAAGTATTTTTAAACTGTCAATTTCAATTTAAGAATTCCTAAATAATATTTAAAAAGTAATTTAAATTAGTATTATGTTAATGAGTAAAATAATGACTTACTTGAAAGATATATTTAGTGTAGACAGAGATTTTTATTCTTACATTTTCTATGCAATCTTTGTTAAAAGTTATTAGTTTATTTCCTAATATCTATTAAAATATTAAATAACTAACTAATTAATAAGTTATGTATGTCTTTAGATTTTACTCAAACTAAAATTCTACAGAAGAAGTATTTATATATTCTAAACTATCCAGCTTTTAATATTAAAAAATAATGTATATGGCTCAAATTAATAATGTCCAATTTTCAAACCTGCTCTAAGCTTTAGAATTTCTTTTTTATTTCATTTTCCATTTTAATATTTCGATTTTACTTCTAATTTTTTATTAAACAATAGTTATTTTTAATCAATTTATTCGCTTATAATTTATTCCTTTAAAATATAATCATTATTAAAATATATCATATCCTCTAAAATAAAAACCCCCTCTTTTTAAAAAATACTTTAAAGATCTTAAAAATGTTTAGGTTAAATTTCTTTTTGAAATTTTTAAAATAAAATTGTGAAAAAAGGTTAAAGTTATGGTGTTTATTATTATGGTACCAAAAATGGTATTAGCCTATATATCTTATTTTTTACTCTAAAAATTTACTTTAATATAAAAATTTTAGAATTTAAATTGATTGTTCTTTCATCTTATTAATTCTTAGATAGAAAATGTCAAAATTCTAATCCTTTGTTAAAAAAATTAAATAACTTTCTTATGTCTTTATTTTTATCATCTATTTACTTATTTTATAATATTTTATCAGAAATAGAGAAATTTGTTTTTAAAATACGAATTTTAAATTCATTATCGAAATTAATTAGGTCAGTCAATCCTTATATTTATAATTTGATTAACACGTATTTAATACAAGTTTATTTCTTTTAATATTTATACTTTAATTACTAAAACGTATTTTAAGCTAAAACAAAATCTAAATATATATAAACGAACCTAGAGGGAGAGAGAGAAAAAAATGAATGAATTTATAAGCAACAGTTCTAAAAATATAATAAAAGGAAATTTTATCTATAGACTACTAATAAGTGAACTTGTTCTATTCTTCCTTCTAATTATATATTAACCAGGTTTCATGGAAAATAAAAAAAATTATCTTCTAATAAGTATAATTGTTATCTAATTTATTCACTTTACTCATACTGCCCACTAGAAATCAGTGAGAAAACTTGAACTATTAATAATATCAATAACTAATTTTTACACTCTGATAGATTTATACCATATTGGAAATTCTATTGATTGGGAAAGAAGTATCATTCTCTACTAAATAAGTGGATTTCTGATTCATTTTAAACTATGGTACTCCATATACTTTTTTATTAAAAGAAGCTCTAGTGGTTGCTCTACTCATCTCAGATAAGTACTTTGTTTATTCTTCTCTATACCTTATTTCTATCTGACTCTATTATCAATATTTTAGCTCAATAAAGAACTATTTGTAGTTATGCTTATAGTTGGTTTGGTTTATCTTTTCATTTTTTTACAATTTAGTTAGATATTCACAAAATTCTGTTTCCTACTTGGATTTTTCTGCTGTGTGTGGATTTTAACAGATTTCTTTAATAACTAGGTTTACAAAACTGATAAATCTCCAAAAGGTGAATATAATAATGTAGCATTTAATGGATTGTTAAAGATAATAAACATAATGATATTCTATTGTTATGTAATATTTTTAATATATCATTTTAATACTAAAAAGTAACTAAAAAATCAAATAGTATAAATTTGAGGTATATTTAATTAGATTATTTGTCTTTATCAAATGACTGATGTATTTTCTGTTACTATTAAAATTCTTTTCAAACTTTACTCTTTTTTGTTTATATTTTTGCCAGGATCTTTTTTAAATAATAGTAATTTAAATACAAATTGGTAATTTTTTTGTTAATATTTTAAATATAATAATTTATTTTAAAATGCAGTTATTATTTCTATTTAAGCTGTTATATAATAGTTATACTATTTTTAAAAGAAAAATTAATTCTAAATTAACTTTATCAGATTTTTAACAGTAAATTAACTTTATTAGATTTTAAAAATAGATAATATTTATTCATTAATGGTAATATAATAATCAGTGCTGCAAAATCATTTTTATTTTTCTCTGCAAATTAGGCTACTTTTTAGAAATTTATAGGTTAGAAAATATACTTGCCCTTGCATGATTCTTTTTTGCTCTAAAGATATAATTCAAAATTGCGGTGAAATTTGTTTTTTAATCAAAATATATTCAAATGTGTATTTTACAATAATAAATAAATTATATTAATCCATTTATTTAAATTAATAATTTATTTCTTATTTAATTATCTATCTTTCATTACTTAATTCAATCTTCGCTATAAATTTTATATTTTAAAAAGTATTAAATGATATAAATAATAGGTGTTAATTTTTTACTTTAATTCTAGCACCACTAATCTCTTCATTCTTAGTATCTAATATTATATAGCCTATGAATTTTCTGATCTTCATTTTAAATATTTAAAAAAGAATTTAAATAAAATTAATAAAATGCATACTATAATTTAATAATGATAAAACAAAGAAAATAAAATTTTACTCTAATGAAAGAGTTAATGAAGTAAGTTATTAGCAATTTCCTAATGCTGACCCTAAACCACAAGCACCTTCATCTCCAATGCTATTTTAGCTTTTATATTAAATAATTCAGTAAAATATAGTACAGCAGAGAGAATAAATTTGTGTTGAAAAGTGGAAGATAATAAAATAATTTAAATTTTACTCTAATAAAAGAGTTAATGTAGTAAGATTCAAGCAATTTCCTAATGCAGAGCCTAAACCACGAGCACCTTCATCTCCAATTTTATTATATCTTTAGTATTTAAAGAGTTAAGTAAAAATAGAGTGCATCAGAGAGAATAAATAAAATACAATTAATATAAAATTACTATAATTCAAGAGTTAATGTAGTAAGTTATTAGCAATTCCTTAATGCAGTCCCTAAACCATAGGCACCTTAATGTCCAATAATATTGTCCCTATTATATTTAAAGAGTTAAGTAAAATATAGCATAGCATATACAAATAAATTTGTATTAAAAAGTTGAAGAAAATAAATAAATATTAAATTTT